>JASDQU010283706.1:0-14551 GCA_032191745.1 Picea mariana
TGCATCCCTTTGTCCTTTTAAGTTTGAACACATTTTTCAGCCCCCAATCTCTTCCCTACTTGATGGAGAACCTCATTGTCTCTCTTATATGAGCTTTCCTTTGGTGGAGGATTGAATTGGTGGAGGCCCAGCTGGAAGGGACTTAGTTTCTTAGTTTCGAACGTGCCGACACGGAAGTTTGTCATTCATATACTTCTTTTGATTACATTTTAATAGAAATACTCTTTTCTTGTCCAATAAATGTCTTGCAAATATTTGAATTGTTATTCCATGGGCTTATTTGTTATGAATATTGATGGATTATGCTATTAAATGTGCTAACTTTATATATTATCACCCTATTCTTGCGTATCTTGGTTGTTGAGAAGAAGTTGCAGGTATATTGCTTTGAGTCGAGTTCTCAATGGTGGACTTCATCGAACATTTGGACGAGGTAGGATCTTTATCTTGTCTGGTTAGCATATTTGTTTATATAGCATACTTGAAATTAGAGTTGATTTCTGTAGTCATTTCCATCTGTTGAGGTTTACCCCATGCCATAGAGTGATTTTCCTTGTAACAGAATTGGCAACCATACTGGGGAAAGAATCTTCTTTTCGGGGTTTGGAGTGTTTTTCTCCTTTGATTTCTCTCATTTATATCGAGTTTCTTGTTGTCCGATTGCTTTACATCCTTTGTTCATTATGAGTCTAAGTTTCTTAGCCTTATCCTTAACCTAGCAATGTTTCAATAAATATACGTGGGCTTTTTCCTGACAATCACGTACATACGTGAGCTGTCATTCTGTAGGAGGCGTATATACGCGGTTTTCTCTTGAAAAGTCACGTACATCATTCTTGTATGCTTGGTTGTTGAGTTTGATGTTTGATGGGTAAGTTTTGATGGTTGTTGAGTCTTCTTAGGTCTTTGTTATGATTGTTAAGTGCATATAGAGTGATACGAAACCTTTATTTGGTTGAATTTCCATGCAGTTCCTTTTTCATCATCCTTTTCATTGATTGTCCTTGCATCTTGGGTTGGGTGTTTGCTTCTTGATATCCTACTTGGTTTGTCTTTGTCTACATACAGTAGAATCTTTATATCAAGTTGTTGTTTAGTCCTTGCATTTTCATTCTTTTGTATTGAAAATACAAAAATAATAAACATTTTGCATTGTTGGCATTTGACCTTTTGGTTTCTTATAATTGATCTTAGTACATCTATGGAAAGATTGCATCTTATTTTGAATTCTAGAATTAAATTGAAAATTGCATTTTGAAAAGCTTATCATTTATTGGGAATTGAAGTTAGGACTTTTCATTTTATTCATATTCATTTATTTTACTTGCTGAGTCATAACATCACCAGTTTCACGACCACACTTTTTTTAGTAAGAAAGGCCACTAAAAGTAACACTGATAAATTTAAAATTGATTAGAAACGATTTTATTTTTAGGGTGCACAAACTAGCTTAGGATTTAGAGCCTTGGAATAGGATTTTGTGAGTAAACTTCTCCAAGGCTATTAAAATTAACATATGTGTCTGACTAAGGGAGTGGTGAAATCCATTATATAATTGGTGACATCAGGAGGCTCTGCTTACACCAGAGTTAAGCACGAGATCGTGTGAAGTTGGTTGAGGGGATATCCCCCCAATACCTTATTAGTGTCAGATATATTTATGTGGATCTATTCATATATGGGGATCTTGCTAGTACCTTTACCTCTGTGAGAGGAGGTTATTACCACCACATATTGAGTCTTTGCATTCTAAAAGGCATAAAGTTATCAAACGTGGTACACACACCTCCACCTACCAGACTTGTGATCATACAAGGATGAGTATTGAGTTGAGTCAGAAAGATATTGGGAGTCCTTCGACTCTCATACGCACTATAATTAATGGTACTCCTTCGAAACTTTCAACCACAATGGTTTTAGTGCCAGAATTTCCCATCATCACTCATGTCCGACCTTTAGTGAATAATCAACCTATATCCACAAACCCTTTTGGGTCCCTTTGTCACTTGTCGGGATACAATATTCATTCCATCCCTATGGCCTCTAGCCCTTTTTCTTATGGTATGTCGAATACTAGTATTGGAATTGGGTGCATGACTCCTCCAAATACTCCATTTTTGTTTGGCAGTTCTCATATTCTGCAAATGACTCCTATGATTGGAGGCCTTCCTCCTTCTCACCCCGAGTATAATCCTTGTCTTAATGCTCCTGGATGGAGTGGACAAGCTATTGCTTATGGTTTGTCCTTTAAACCTACCTCCTCTACATTGATTCCGACCAATATGTTTAGCATGACGAATCCACCTCTATCCTCCAGATTCACACCCAGAGGAGGTCAATTTCATACCTTGGGAAACCCCCAACCTGGAGCTACTCCAACTGGGGGGGATTTTCACAACCCTCATCATAACGTTCCTACTGGAATGGTGCCCAACCAACCCCTCATGAATCAGTTCGGAGGAGGGTTTTACAATCCTGGGCAAGGCCATGGTGCATACCAAAATCCTGGATGGGTTGTGATTCCCCAGTAACAATATTTCCCAGGATCTTGGGGCCAGATGTCGCAACCCCGTCTTCCACTAAATTTTCCAAACTTGTCTAGATTAATGAATGACCATATGCATCATGATTCGACATGGCCCTCTGTCCCCACCAAGCTTCCTTCGGATATTCCAAAATTTGAAGGCAAGACTGGTGAGGATCCTAGTGATCATGTCACTACTTTTCATCCTTGGTGCTCTTCGAAATCCATTAACGATGATTATATTCATTTAAGATTGTTTCAACACACCCTCACGAGGGTTGCAGTGAAATGATACATATAGCTACCAGGGGGGACGTATGAAACTTTTAATCAAATAGTTTTAATCTTCCTCAACCACTTCCAATTGTTTGTTCGTTATGATGCCGGCATAGAAACTTTTTCGGCTTTTCGTCCGGAAAAAGCCACTCATATCTCGGATCACATCCAAGAGTGGCATAGACAGAAGAGGTTGATCAAGGCCTACATACCTCTGAATTTCCTTCTAGAGTGGTTCCTTAAGTCTCTACAACCTTATATTTTGATGGATGTTTCTACATCTATAGCTACATCTAAGGAAGAAGCAATTTTTAAAGCCCAACAGTTAGATCTTATATATGCTCAGTCTAGGATGTTATACGAAATTCTTCCAGATGCACTGAGGTCAAACTATGACCCTAGACAAAAGCCCAGGCCTCATGTCGATGGCATTGTAGGATCTACAAATGTGAAATATACAGACTTGGTGACAAGCGAGTTGAAATAGTTGTCTCTAAACCAGTCTATAGGAGGGCCAACTTCGTCTATGTCCTCCACTCCCACTCAATCAGCAGATGTACATTCTGTGCAATCGTCGACCAACCCGAATGGTAACCAACAACTAGGAGGGAATGAAAAAAGGATGTGTTAACAATCGTAAGAGTGGGAAGAATAATAATAAACCCAAGGACAATGGTAATAATGAGAAGTCAAATAATAATGTTGGTGAGGGAAAGAAAGAAAGGTGAAAGGTGAAGTTTCCCTGCAACCTTTGTATAGATGATCAACTTACCCACTTGTGACCCAAAATTTTGGAACCTACGAGGCTTTTATCACTACCGCTCGTTGTGCTAACTAATACTTTTCCACATAATCAACACATGGCCTCGAGCTCCTCGAATGTCAGAAATGTGGCAAGTGGAAGTCAAAACCCACTGGCACAAGATGGTGACCGTCTATGCATCAATATGGTTAAGTCTTAGGTTAATGTGGCCACTCGGTCTCGTGATTACAGTTCTTAACAGAATGTACCTGGTCTAGAGTCTCCCCCTACTCCGGAGACACATTTACAGATAGAAAAACCAGATCCCCTGCCTCATATTTTGAAAGGAGTACTCAAGCACTCTACCCACAACCCTAATGCTAGAGCCACCCATAATTACTCTATTTTTGAGAATCTGGTTCAAACCCCTTACATGATGTCGGCTCTGGAGGTACTCCAGACGTATCCTTCATAGAGGAATGCCTTTTTGTCTGTGTTAGGAGCTCTAGATCCCTGTGGATCTAAGGTCATCAAGTTTGACGTCACGTATGTGAAGCCTCACTTGACTTACCATGTGGCATTCCAAATCCACGTGGGTTACTCAAAGTATACCATCAAACATATTTTTATTGATGAAGGTGTTGCAACATGCATGAGGTCCCTGGCTTGTTGGAAATCCCCTGGCTCTCCGACCCTCTCTCAATCTTCGACCATGTTGACTACTTTTGACGGTCGTTCTTTCTGCCCTCACGGTATTCTTCCTACCTTCCTGGTCCAGTTAGGTGGGAAGATGGTGGAGGTGGATGTCGAGGTGGTTGATGCACCCCTCGACTATAACTTGTTACTAGGATGTAACTAGACTTATGCTATGACTACATTCGTATCGTCTATCTTTCATAATTTATGCTTTCCTCACGATGGGAAGATCGTGACAATCGACTAGTTGTCATTTGCGTATGCTAGCCCCAATGCATCGGTTGGATCATTGATCCCTGTGATCGAAAATTCTAAGAAGGAAACTGAGAATATTGGTGTTGGAATGTATTCATCCCTTATGGGTACCTTTGATTTCATGGCACTGATTCATCATATCTATGCCATGTCCAAGAGGTCTTCTTCGTTAATGAGGTATGTTCCTTTCCACACTTCGTATTTTAATGATCCTTGGACCCTACCTTCCTCAACTGTGTCTTGTGAAGGTCAGTCACATAATGGAATGGTTATGCCACTATCGGTAGAAAACATAGTGTATTAGGTTTTTCTTGACTCTTATGCCAACCTGGACCCTGTCACCTCACAGGCAGACAAGGAGGATCTTGTTCTCAAGCCTGTATGGGCCAATTCATCGTCTTTATCATGTGACTTCCTTGATGATACTTTAACCTCAGATGAAGAAATCATAGAGGCCATGAATGGTTCTAACATGCCATGGGATGATATGAACCATCGCTCTTATTTTCTCCCAGAGATTTCTAGAATCAAACAAGATGATTTTAGATCTACCTTGAGCGAGAAAGTTGGTCACGACGTAGTTCCACTTGATACACACGACATTTATGTTGAAGGAAACATGGAGAGTATCTCTCCTACTATCATGATCGATATCTCTCGTATTCCTGGTAAGGTTAAAAATGCATACATCGGTGCAGATTGTTCGTCGGAATAAATTATGATCTACACCAAGCTCTTCAAAGAATTTTGCGATGTATTCGCTTGGTCATATGAAGAGATTCCAGGAATCGACCCTCAAATTTTCAAACATGAGATTAAAACCTACTCGGATGCTAAACCTGTTCGACAACGACTTAGAGTTGTCAATCCTAGGAAGGCCCCTGTTATTAAGGTAGAGGTAGAAAAATTGTTTAACTCTGTATTTATCTACCCAGTCCTCTTGAATGAATGGGTATCCAATCTCGTTCTTGTGAATAAAAAGAAAGGAACCATTTGTGTATGCATGGATTTTCGAGACCTGAATAAACCATGTCCTGAAGACAACTTCCCAACACCCTTCATTGATCAGATTCTCGATGAGTGTGTGGAAAGAGAAGTTTTTTCTTTTATGGATGGATTTTCACAGTATAACCAAATTCAGATTAATCCCAATGACCAACATAATACGACATTTATTTTTCCTTGGGGTACTTTCGCATACCAAAAAATTCCTTTCTGCCTTAAGAACGTCGGAGAAACCTTCCAACGAGATATGACTTTCGTGTTTCACGATCTCAAGCATATAGTCAAAGCCTATCTCGACGATCTCATTTCTCACTCCCGTAAGAGAGTGAATCCTGTACCCACCTTCGGCTAGTTTTTGAAACATTTTTCCATTACCGCATCCATTTGGACCCTCATAAATGCATCTTTTGCATTAGGTCAGGTTGTCTTCTAGGATTCTTAGTCTCTGAGACTGGGATCATGGTGGATCTGTTAAAGTTTGAGGCAATACTTCGATTGCCTCCCCCGTGCACTATTCATCAGCTTCAAGGTTTACAGGGGAAAGTTAAATTTTTACGATGGTTTATAGTAAACTATGCCAATATTACTAAGGGTTTCATGTGTCTCTTAAAGGACACCCCTTTTATCTGGGATGAGTGAGCCTAGGAATCCTTCGATGCTTTGAAGAAATACTTAATATCGACGCCTTTGTTAAAGCCTCCAGACTACAATAGAGATTACTTACTTTATATCATTGCATCTGAAGGGATGATTGGTATGGTGTTGGTTCAAGAGGATGAGGAGCTCCATGAGAATGTCATTTACTATCTTAGTTGAAACTTAGTCGGCCATGAACTCAAATATTCTCATGTTGAGAAGCTAGCTTTGGTTCTCGTTCACGTAGTTCAACAATTACAACAATATATATTTATTTGCAAAACTACGGTAATTCTCAATGTCAATCCATTTCAATACGTCCTTACTAGGCGTATCATAGGGGGGAAATATAATAAATGGATTGTCATCTTACAAGAATTCGATCTCGATTTTGCTTCTGCGAAATCCAAGAAATCGCTAGTTTTTGCAGAGTTAATATCTGACTTCCCTCGATTAGATGAGGATGCTATTCATGTTGATTCATTTACAGATGAACACATTTTCCTTGTTTCATCGTTAGACCCCTGGTATGGAGATATTTTGATCTATCTTCAAACTTTGAAGTTCCCTTAGCATCTCTCGAGAGATCACCGATGGCGTATATGATACTAAGCTAAAAACTACCTCATCATCGATGACACTCTATATTGTCGAGGAATATATAGTATCTTGCATCATTGCTTGACTATCGAAGAAGATGAGTCTGTTCTAAATGACTGCCACAGTGGGGCTTGTGGTGGTCATCTATCTAGGCTTGCGACAACCCAGACAATTTTGCGAGTCGATTATTTTTGGCTCTCTATTTTTAAAGATTGTGTCGAAGTGGTTAAGAAGTGTCACCCCTTCCAGGTGTTCATTCGAAATATGTGCTCCCATCCATCCCCTCTCCACCCAATCATTACCATCGGTCCCGTCACCAAGTGGGGGGTGGATTTTGTGGATTGCAACCCAACTTTGGCTGGGGGAAATCAACACATTGTCATGTTCGTAGACTACTTTAATAAGTGGGTTGAGGCCATGCCTACAGTCAAATTCGATGGTAAGATTGTTGCATTCTTCGTGTTCAATCAAATTCTAGCCAGGTTCAGAATCCCGAGTGAGATTTTCACTGATCATGGAAGTCACTTTTAGAATGAAATGATGAAAGAATTAGCATCGAAACTGGGGTTTAAACATGTTCATTCTTCCCCTTACTATCCTGAGGAAAATGGATAGGTAGAGGTCGTGAACAAGTCTCTCAAGACCATTTTGCAGAAAATTTTCAACCAGAGCAAATCTGACTGGCATATCATGCTTTATCCAGCACTTTGGGCATACCGAACCTTGGTTAAGACTTCCACCGGTTTTTCTCCTTTCCAGTTAGTGCACGGTGTGGATTCAATCCTACCTATTGAATGCAAAATACCTTCTCTTATATTGGCAGTTACGCTCCTACATGACACTTCTAATCTCTAACAAGGCCTCCTACACCTAAAGATACTAGATGAGCAACGTCGAGATGCCTCCACGGATATCGAAGCGAATAAACGATGTGTCAAGGTTCAATATGATAAGTTTGTCTATCCTCGGTAGTATGTTGAGGGTGACTTGGTCCTTCTGTACGACCAATCCAAAGAACCACTAGGGGCAGGCAAGTTCAAACCCATGTGGCATGGTCCCTATATCGTGCGATGTGTCTTATAAAAAGGAGCTTACGAATTAGAAGATTATGAAGGGAATATGTTGGTTGAGCCCAAGAATGGGATCTACTTGAAAATATATTATGCTTGAGCCCCAATCTTGGGTGTAACTCTTTATATATTAATGTATTTTAGTGTATACATATTTTCCCCCTTTTTCATCTTCAGCTTTCTTATCGAGTTTTCCATTGGTTGGCAAATGTCAACAGAGTCTTCGGTCTACTTAGGATTCGCAGACAGGGCCATTCATCATACATGGAACTTGGCTTCCACCGCTTGGGTTGTTTACTCACCTGAGGGTTTACTAGTGTCTTCAGGTGGCATTTTCCTAGGGCCATCAACGAATAATGTGGTCAAATATAGTGTCGTTATAGAACTTTTACGCGATGTCATTTCACATGGTATTCATTCTTTAGAAGTTTTTCAGGAGTCCTAGTTAGTAGTATGTCAGTTGAACAACAGTTACCATGTGCGAGACCCTACTCTACTCCAATGATTCTTACGGGTACGAATTTTGGAACAACATTTTGATTTATTACTTATCATCACATACCTAGAAGTTCTAATTATGTATCTGATGCATATGATAATTTTGTTTTAGATTGGCATTTGTCAAGCAAAGAAAACACTTTCATCAATGTACACATTGTAATATAATTAAATCCGAAGACCAATGTTTTTTGTATATATTTCATCTCTCCAAAATATGATGTTATAGTACAAAATTGGGGCTCACACGCTCAAAATACATATATGGTCGATCAATACAATAATCATGACATCTACACATGTGGCACCAAATGTGCATCATGATAGCATACTATGGCATTTGCGAGATGCCGAAAGATTCATACCCAAGCACGGGGCACACCCACCACCTATCATTGCATCGCCTCAAGAAGATCCTCTATCTAAACCATGGAAATTATTTGCATCAATGAGACAGGTTTCCCTGGATGTTTTGAAGCATTCTTGATCCAGTTGGCTATTGGTGGCCACCCACCTACTCCAACTAGCACCTCTTGTCCATTTTTAGTTCAACACGTTCTTTTGTACTTCCTTTTAATTATGGGTTATACACTTCTGGTGTTGTCTGAATCCCTACACATCTTCTAGGTGGATATTGTTGGCCTCTCACCTAATCCAACTGGCTTATTTTGTATGTTTTCATATTAACACATCTTGTTGTACTTCCAGGGCCATTTTGAAGGCCTAAACAATGTTTTTTTTGCTTGCCACATTCAAACTATAAACGAAGTTAGAGTTTGACGGCATAATGTGTAGCTCTCTTAAATGCCTTTCCAACAGGCTATCACGCGTCTAAAACGAAGGTCATATGCAAAAGTTACGACCCCAGGAAGTTGAGGTAGCAACTTACCCATAGGGGCCCACATGACTTTTGATGTTTCGCCTCCTAGGGTTAGGTTTTTGGATGTATAGGGTTTTTGCATTCATGAGTAATATAAAAAAGGCCTATAGAGCCCCATTGTGATCCATTCTGCTCAGACGGATGCGTGTAGCATCCAAATCTCTACAGTTTCAGTTCTACCACCATTCGAGCAAGTGTTTCAGTTCTGCAGTTTTATAGTTTCAGCCTATTTCATTATTCAATAGAATATATTGTTCACTGGATATCTGTGTTATTCTTCATATCTCCATGTTTATTGTATTCAGTATGTTAATTAGTTCATTCCACTCCTAAATCTGGATCAGTGGTATTAGAGCGGTCTTCTCTTCATTCATTTTTCTTCGTGCATGTCCCCCACAAGATCTGGGTACAAGAAGTTGGGACTCGAACCAATCAAGCCATTGCAAGATCAGTCACACCAATCTAGAAAATAACCCATGGGGGACGAAAAGAGAGATGATGGAGTAGGAGATCCTATTAAAATGTTGCCTGAGGAAGCCCTCGCGTGAAAACGGAACGAAATGATGGACAACTTCATGCAGATCCTTCAATGGCTGCCCACAAGAGAAGCATCTTCATCAAGCGACCATGCAACCCCCTTCAAGGTACAAGTAAATTTTGATATTCCATTATTTGAAGGACTGATAGATGAGGATGTTGTAGATAAATGGTTGAATCTGCTCAAAGGGTACTTTTCGGTGCACAATTTTTTCGATAGGGAAAATATCACTTTTGCACTCCTCAAGGTCGTTCCCCATGTTAAAGAATGGTGGGATACTTACTCTAACCAAAGGGTTGTAGAAGAATCTACAATGTTTTTGGTGGCCCCTACACGGGATTCCTTCCGGGATGTCATTAAAGAAAAATACTACCCTGTTGGAAGATACAAGGACCAATACACCAGATGGACCACCCTACGTCAAGAAAGGGACCAGATAGTACCAGATTCCACCAATATTTTCCATACCCTATGCACCAAATTGGGTATCAAAGACTCTGAGCATCATCTGGTGCTCAAATTTTGTGGTTATTTGCATAGATACATTCAAATAGAAATGGAGTTTTTGGACATCGCCTCATTGGGCATGACTTATAGATACGTTGTCAAGATTGAGCAGAAATTTAAGCAGAAAGTGAGAGAGTTTGGATATGCAAACTCCTCACAACTGAAGCAAGGCAAATGCGGCCCCAACCCACACAACAAGGGACCAAGTCTAGATGGTCTCCCTCAAGACAACTAGTTCAAGCCGCAACATAAGAAGAGTAATGAGAATACGAAGAAGGACACGGGAAAATGGTGTGAGTACCATAAAATCCCTTGGCACAACACCGAAGAATGTCGTTCCAAGAAGTCACTCATGGTCAAACTGAAGGATTCTGAGTCAGAGGCCGATTCTGATTCTGAATCAAATCCTGAAGGAGGGAAGTGGATTATCGATGTTGAACCCAATGCCAGTGTCGCTACCACCAAAGTCCAACCAAGCGAACCAAAAGAACCATAGGAAGGGGAATGCCTCTTTCACTCGTAGATGTGGGTAAAGGGGGCTCCACTTCATTTCATTGTCGATAGTGGTAGTCAGAAGAACTTGATTTCCGCAGAGGTCTTCAAGTAGCTAGACCTACCAATGACACTGCACCTGCAACCCTACACCATCGGCTGACTTTTCCAAGGAATATATCTCTGTGTCAGCCAACAATGTCGTCTACCCTATGACATCAAGCCTTTCAAAGATGAGGTACTGTCTGATATTTCTCCCCTTAAAGTTTGTGATGTTATTTTAGGACAACCATATTTGTGGAAGCATCATGCTATGTATGAGTCTAGACCCCGCAGTGTTATTATTACTTTGGGTAGACAATTGTACATGATAGTAGAGGTAGCGTTGGGCTCTAAATATGTCCTAAAAACAATGTCTATGCATCAGCCAAAGGTAGGCGATGGCACAAACATTTTAATTGTTGCCTACGTAGGTTCTTACCTTCTGTTTTCAATACCCAACCTCCAAAGATGCAACACCTATAAAGGAACAACAATCATAAAGGGAACGACAGTTGTTCTATTCAAATGAAAAGCGCAACCTACAAAAGGAACAATAATCGTAACAAGGGAACGACAGTCGTTACATTGGGCCAAACTAATGTTGAATTAATTGCATTGTAGTATTTGCCCAACTATTTAATTTGTCAACCCGAGGTTCGTAAACTGACAAAGCACACGCAAAGTATATGCAAGATTGAAGCGAGACTAATCTAATCTAATATTTAATCTACGACTGAAATTGAATCATTAATCTAATGCAGGAAATTAAAACACACGACTTGGAATTGAAATTAATCTAGGAATGAGAAATTACGCAAATGAAATTAATCTAGGAATGGGAAATTGTGTAAATGAAATTAATCTAGAAATGGAGAACTACATGAAGGAAAAGAAAATACAACATGTGAATATTTGATTGGCACAACAACATATGAGAGCTCTCACCAATGAAGCAATCTTGTATTACAATAATCAAATCAATCTTCATAAAAGAATAATGAACACATGGAAACCAAAACTATGAATCAAAGCTAAGAATCCCTTTCTTTCAAATCCTAATGACTACTCTCTTTGTCATCCTAATTACTCGAATGTCTACTACTCTACTAATCCCTCATGAAGAGAGAGCACTCTCTTTTATACATGAGAGCCTTCAAGATAAGATAACCATCTCATAATTACAAATCCACTATTCTCTCAACTATTTTCCGTTATTACAAAATATGATCCCTTCAAATCCTCACACATATCTCTCATATATCTTGGATAAGATATGCCAACCAAATATCCATGATCTTCTCCTTGGAATAGGCTTGAATTATCCCCTCAAATCTTGAAATGGTGGAGGAAGTATTCGAGAAGTCCTTTTGAATTAATCCTTCACATATTCCTACACATTACAAAGCTCACACATTTTTGAGATATATATGAAAACATGTCGATTTGCTAATATTTAATCACAAAATCTCTTTTAATACTAAAATGAATAAAGTGGAGAATAATAAGGTGAAACTCAAGTATATTTATGGAAATGATATCGTGAAAGTTTAATGGGGTGATGAAATGTGGAGAATGATGAAGGGAAAGGTGGATGAAAATAGGACATCTCTAAGCCCCAACATACCATCCAACTTAACTTGTTGCATGTCCTCATGCAACCATGCATGGATCTTCTCAAGAAATTTTTGGCATCTGAATGTTGGCTTTGAGTGATGATAATGAATGTTTCCAGGATGGGATTTATATGAGTAACAACTAACATTTCCTTATGGTTGGTTCTTGTGTGACAACCATGAATATAAAGAATGTTGGTTCTTGTGTTAACAACATTAATTTCGTTATTTGTTCTCTTATTGTTATGATAATAATTTTCCCATATTCTTACTGGAAAATATATGCTATCAATGTGCATAAGGAAACATCACTGAGTATAAGAAATCCATTTTTTATATTTGTGAATCATGCCAATAAGTATATCAGTGCTTAAAGCGCAACAAAGTATCGTTGGAAAATAAATGTTGGTAAATGGTACATGAGATGAAAAATGGAATGATGGTAGTGGAAAAATGGAGTGATGATAGTGAATAAAGTCCCCTACCATACCCCCCAACTTAACTTGTTGCATGTCCTCATGCAACCATGTATGGATCTTCTCAAGAATTTTTTGGCATCTGAATGTTGACTTTGAGTGATGATAATGAATGTTTCCAGGATGGGATTTATATGAGTAACAACTAACATTTTCTTATGGTTGGTTCTTGTGTGACAACCATGAATATAAAGAATGTTGGTTCTTGTGTTAACAACATTCATTTCATTATTTGTTCTCTTGTTGTTATGATAATAATTTTCCCATATTCTTACTGGAAAATATATGCTATCAATGTGCATAAGGAAACATCACTAAGTATAAGAAATCCATTTTTTATATTTGTGAATCATGCCAATATGTATATCAGTGCTTAAAGCGCACAAAGTATCGTTGGAAAAGAAATGTTGGTGAATGGTACATGAGACGAAAAATGGAATGATAGTAGTGGAAAAATGGAGTGATGATAGTGAATAAAGTCCCCTACCCCCCAACTGAACTAGTTGCATGCTTTCATGCAACGTGGCATAAGTCATAGAAGTGAAAAGGAAAGGGAACTTGGTGAGGGAATTTTCCAAATTATTCATTGCTAGCAGTTGAGGAATTACATGATTAAAGTTTAGAAAATAACATACCTCCACTTACCCAAAATGTTGATGAACTATGCAATAGGAATATAGTTGATGTGCCTGCTGGAGCATGGAAGATGTCACTGTTGCAGGATCATGTGAAAAGTGATTGTTGTTGTAGCTACTACTGCTGTGACTGTTGGATCATAAAATGTGAAGTGGAGGAATCCGAATTGTTGTTGATGAATCATGGAAAAGAGGAAGTATGAAACTAAAACTATGGTACTCTCATATAGCTGAAAAATATTGTTGCAACTGTTGATGAGGTCATGAAAAAGTGTATAGTCTTCACCCGCCACTAAACCCAATGGTACAATTCTAGTCATGTGAATGAATGTGTCGATTTCGAGCATGAAAATAAGTCATTGGGTTACTGTCCATTGATGAATGTTGTTAAACAATGCGAGGCAAACTCACCATTGATGTCAATGAGTGCCAAGGTACCTGAGTACATCTTACGAAGTGCGAATGAATGAGCTAATGTCGAGCCACTTGAAAGATCTGACGATCAAGGGACATTGATGTATTCCCATGATTGTCAGTGAGAGAACTTGTTATTGAGGCATGCAAGCCTTTAGGTACTCAAATGGACTCCAGTCTATATCCCAGATAAGGTGTTGAGGTTGATGGGGCAAGACTTGTTGAAAGGTGGGCTTTAAGGAATCCCACATCAGTCAATGTGAGTTCTAATAAAAAGATTGGTAGGACTATAGGAAATATCTTAGTAGAAACAATGTTTATAGCATGGCAATGTAGTCATGGAAAGGGAGTTGGATAGTTTTATTGACAAAGAAAAATGAGCAGGAAAAGATAAAGAGATGTATGTGACTCAGAAGATAGGCATGTGCGAAGTCATGAAGGATAAGAAAATGGAAGATGGGCTTCAACACAAGGATGACCAATGTGCTTTGAAGGAAAAATGTGGGTAAACATTCATGACGCAAATGGGTTTATGAAAAGGTTTCTATGTAACAACAAACGTCATGATGTTTACGATGAGTAACAACTCCTTCAAGCAGTCAACAAAGCATGCTTTTTTTTTTCGAAAAAGTTTCTATGATTATTGAAAGTC
>JASDQU010283709.1:0-10055 GCA_032191745.1 Picea mariana
TGACAGAATCATATCCTCGTTGGCAGTCCAGGCCCCGCGGTTGAGCCCTTCTTTGGAGCAGCAAGGAGATCTACCCATGTTGGTTTTTCTTCTTCTGTAAACCCTAAAAACTAACTCCAGAACTGATGATCTCCTCTGCGTGGAATAGTTTAATTTATGAGTTGGATTCGATCATCGCTGACGTATTCCCGAGCACAAATTATTCGCTGAAGGGCAAAAGTCAACAATATGTTTAACGAAAAAAGTATCCAGTCTGCCAGGAGAACACTGGACTGACAGGTTGGTATGTTTGGAGCCATAAGCACCTTCCCAACTTATCAGTTCTCGTTCTCGGACCAGAATCTCTGTACAGTGGATAGTGAAAGAGATTTCAACACATCGTACAACCAAGTTTGGAATTTCAAATTTATCTTACTTTGGAAGTGAAAATTTAATGATGGTTTTTTGTTTTTTGTGTTGATCATTCTAAGTTTTCAAACACATTCATGAGTATCATTTTCTTTTCTCTAATATAAAAAAAATTGTAAGAAAAACTTTTATTGAAAAAAATATAAAAATAAGATACATCTTTTAAAATGAATGAGAAATTGCATTTCAAACCCACATTTCAGAGTTTGCAATCTAAGAAGAAAATTATGGAGAAAACTATGGGCAACATCAAATTCTATTTTCTGTCATTTACTATTGAAACTAAACCTCTATCAAGTCTGAACCTCTGTCAAATCCTGTAGATTATATAATAATAATATAATAATCTATTTTTAAGGTCACGACCAAGCCAGCACACCAAATTGGTGTATGAAACCCCCTTGTTTGTGAGACAAGGAACCCCCCTCCACCCAGCTATTTGACTAATAAAGTATAGAATTTAAATAAGCTAAATACCTACTAGAGAGTATGACTGATCTAATTTTACATACCCCTATATTACCTAATTCAATAAAGGAAAAACACGTGTTGTCATATGTGTGAATGATGGCATACCCTGTGAAAACACATTTTATTAAAGGGAAAACTGTTGATAAGCTAAATATTCTTCCATGCATATTTTTGCAAAAAATATATAGGTTATATAATATATGTACAAATCAGTAGCGTTGGAATTACTTTCTGACTATGGACCCTGCCGTAACATCAGTGATCTCATTCATCTGATCCAAGGAGATCTTTATTATGTCCTTTGCCGATCGATCGAAATGCTCAGCGGGATGCCACCCACGGATGTTCCCGCGGCGCTTTCCCAGCCAAGTATTTATATTTATGTTATGATGATAGATATAAGATGAAATATATATATTTAAATTTATATTTCATATTATATTTTATATATCTTTACATAATTAATATATAAGATATTATATACTAGGATTGATATATAAAATGAAATGAAATATATAAGATATTATATACCATGATTGATATATAAAATTAATATATAAGATATTATATACCATGATTGATATATAAAATGGAATGTATATGTAAAATATATAAAATAAATATATATGTAAAATAAAATGCCATGTATATGGTGTATAGTATTTTTTCAAATATTTCATTTCATTTTATTCATATATCATAAATATATATATTAAAAATCTAAATAATGTGTACTTTTGTTAAGTTTTTATTTTAATGTTTTTTTGTTTTTAAGTTTTTGTTAAGTTATGATTGATATATAAAATTAATATATAAGATATTATATACCATGATTGATATATAAAATGGAATGTATATGTAAAATATATAAAATAAATATATATGTAAAATAAAATGCCATGTATATGGTGTATAGTATTTTTTCAAATATTTCATTTCATTTTATTCATATATCATAAATATATATATTAAAAATCTAAATAATGTGTACTTTTGTTAAGTTTTTATTTTAATGTTTTTAAGTACATATTTTATTGATGTAGGAAGTTAGTTTAGTTGAATTAGGTCCATTAAATAATCATTAAATAGTTCCTTATACTAAAAAGGGTTTTTTTAGTTAATATGATTTAAATTAGTTAATGATTTTCATTATAAGTGGGTTTATGAGTAGTTAACATTTTTTGTTGATAATATATGTATATTGAATAGAAAGTTATGTAAAGTTTTGTGAAGACTTGTTATTGTATTTGAAGTTTTTCTATAGAAAGTTGTTCTCTTAAAAACAAATGAATATAGTTTTTTATTTTTTAATATTTTTAATATAAGATATTTTTTTTAGGGTTTATCTATTTTCTCTTGTGTTCTTTGGTTTTGCACTACTATTCTATTACATTCTATTTGATTTTTCCAAAGTTCTAATATTAAATATATTAAAAATGGAATCATATCTCTTTCTTGGCAAAAAAGGAGAATTAAAAAAAATGATTTTTTATGGAAAAAAAAGGTCAACATTCAAGTAGAAATATGAAAAGTTTGTAGATTTAATATATTTTGATAAAGTACATAGATTTTAGTTAAACCAATGTCACGATCTAAAGAAATTTTGACATTTCATAATTGAGGTCATAATAGCCAATCCTAGAAGTATAGTAGAAGTTATGATCATTTTGTATTTTGTGTCTAGTACTCTACCTTGAAAAGTAAGTTGTTTTCTAGTGATTGTAGAAATCTTTCTTTGGTTAGACAGAATCTAATTTTTTATATTTTTTAGAGATGTGTTCTGACATATTTAAATAACATAGTAGCATATTGTTGGAAAACATTGTAGCACATGTTGGTACCTATTTGAATAGTGCCACATATATAACATACAACATAATAATAATAATAATAAAATAGTTATTAATTATCTAAGGGATACATCCTTTCATGGATGGTCACCATATGTGCCATTATATTAGTTATTTCAGGTGGATAAGAAATATATTAACAGTGATAATATATTTCTTATATAGTAATTTTAGTGACTAGCTATAGTAATAAAATTACTATATAATATAATATATAATCCTTTCCCTTTTAGTGCAATTGATTCTTCTTGATGATTTTCCCACTCGCTCTTTCTCCATAACCAATTTAAGGCACAAAGGAATTTTTCAACAATGGCTCCTCCTTTCCCTTTTCATGCAGTTGATTCTTCTTGATAAATTTCCCATTTTCTCTTTCCCCACAACCAATTTAAGGCACCAAGGTTCTCATAATAAGAAGCTTTGTCATCATATGTTCGACTGGCACCTAGATCTTCTTCATATAATTCCTGATCTTTTTGTAGATTGCATTGTGCCAGTGAAGGCCCATAGTCGTCGGTTTCAAAGTTGAAAGAATATTTCTCTGATATTTCTCTGAGAAGCTAAAAAAATCTTAGATCCATGTTCGCCTCCAATTCACATAATTTTTTTTTTAATAAAGAATACACAACAGAGTTGCAGAGGGAATGTAGGAGAAACAATACTACACATGGATTCAGATTCATGCATTAAGATGATCTGCATTAACATGATCATTAGGTAGGTGACATTATAATTATATAATTACTGTAAATTCATTTCCATTTTAAAATTATTATAAAAATTATGCGTATTCTAATAAACATTAGATTAATAAATCAATTTCCAGGTGGCTGGCTAGGGCCTTCAGTGTTTGCATGAGGACTATGTTTCCTTGCAGTAGTGACAACTAGCCACATTAATACTCAGTCAGCTAACCCTTCCTGACAATGTGTAACAATGTCTAACTTAGCATCTTCGTCTATAGAAGATAACGATTCCTCTAGTAAGCAAGAACTAAGATATGGAAGATTTTATGATTGCAGAAATGCAATGAGGGAAAATCCATGTGTTATGTATAATCGAAGAAGCCAAGAAGTTGAGCGGGTTAAGATCTTGCATAGATTAGGTCTCAAAATCCCGCCTAAAGTGAATGATCGTGTCCACGTGGCCTCATCTAGACAGAGCGAGACAATAACCAAAAGAAAGAAAAGATCCAATAAATTTCTCAAGCAAAGGAACGAGTGCAAGAGACATTCCAGAGTCATCGAGATGTTTCTAAGGTCAATAGTAGTAATTCTCCCAATACTGTTGATTATCTTCATAAACCCACTATTCTAGTCTCTGTATTACAAGTATGTGGAAATATGCTTGAACAAAAAACAAACTGTACAGTAATGAGGCTGCCAAAGACAAACATTTTGTATTCATACAGTAGAAGCATGAATGGTTTTGATACTACTCTTGACAAAGATCACGCTCTTTCTCTCTCAAGTGAATTACTTGTCCTTAAACCATATATTTTCTCTCCTTTTCATTGAATGAATGGCCAGGCAACTCGAATATACATAGAACTTTCGTTTGTCTTCTAACTGAATTGTTGTTGATGGTGTTGGGGTTATTATTCAGAACTCCCGCATGTGTTGTTTGTATTTTCTAGCCAAACAAGAAGGTTCCATACAACTCGTTCATGGGGATTCCTTGGATTATAAGTTGGAGTGGGGGAATCCGAGGATGAGAATATTCCTCCGAATTCACTATGGAGAAAAGAAAATTTTGGAAAGGATGTTATCATCGGTAACCTGGATAGAGGTATCCCCTTAGAAATAACTCTATGTACCAAGATGTATTCATTTGGATTATGTTGTTGGTGTTCATAATCTTGTTGTTGTTCTTGTGCGTTAAGTGGTATGGCCTGAATTTGCAAGATTCAGTGACACGGGTATGGATTCCATTCTTTAGCAATCCATATTCATGTCGGCCTCATTGTTTGCATAAATATAAAAGATAAAGTAGTTTCTAATGCTCAATCTGCGTGTTTATTCTAAATCCAACTTGAAAACCCTAAGTTAATGATACAATTTGTATGATCAACTTCAAACTCACACATACTGAAGATATGGAGGAAAAAGCCATGGTTATTATGGTCGGTGATGAGAAGCCTAGCTTTCTGGCCCAACCTACAGTAAAGTTCCCAGATACATGATAATTGTTAATTTGTTTTTTCTTCACTTCTTGTGCCTTTTTAGTCATTGTCCTTACAAGATAGTATGGTAAGGAAATAAATCAATTGATCTATAGGATTTATGATTCAAACAAAAGGAAATACTTCATGGTTGTAATTATGAGACCATAGTGTTATGATTCTAGAAAATATCAGCCCCAAAGCCTAATTTATTTGTGTATAATTTAGACCATGTTGGCTGGCCAAACACTGTAGGTGGCTTTGCTTTTTTCTCATCAAGAGTGTGTCGATCTCGTTAAAAATGGGGATCAGGAAGAAAATGGAAGGCGATGGGTAAAAGTTGGGATTAGGATGAAAAAGTAATGGGGTGAAATCATGGAGGTGGGCAACACTTTCGTGACAATCTGATTTCCAAAATTCTGAAAAACATTGTTTCGGCCGAACTAATATACTTTTTCAGCTGAAAGGTATTTTTTTCGACCAAACTGTTTTTCGACCGAACCCTAGAACGTCAAATCGAATGGTATAGTGACGACACCCTCGATTTTTATGTAGAAATTTAGTCGGACGGATTTTTTCCATCTGGCAATATGTTTTCGGCCGAAATCTATTCAGGCCGAAAAGTTCTTTCGGCCAAAAAACTATTTATATATTAACCGCACAACGAAAATGTAACGCTTTTCCCAACTCTTCCTAAGTGAGTGATTGTGAGTGATTGTGAGCAGTCGTTGTGTTGGCGTGGATGTTGTGTTGGCGTGGTCGTTGTGTTGGCGGGCTCTCTTGTGTGTGGTCGGGTCGAGATTTAGGGCGCAGTCATTGTGTTAGCAGGTGGTCGGGTGGGCTAAGCTTCAGGTAAGCTTCTGTCATTTTCCATTACTGTTTTTTTGTGTATGCCAACAAAAAATTAATTTTAAAAAACATTTTCAATAATCTCTGCAATACTCATGATCATAACCACCACAGATTTATTGAGCGAATCCCATCAGGGAGAAGTCCAGTTCCTGTACATCTGACAGTGCTCACATGGATCAGTCTACTCTTTTCACAATTATGTGTGATTTCGTGCAGTCCATCAATTTGTTTGCTTTTCCCTTGAAAGTTCCCTGAGCTGTACTGCTCCTCTGTACACTATTGTTTATTGTCGAAATCTTCTTCTTACGTTCCATCGCTTGTCATTTATCATCCAATGCCAAGCCCACTCCTTATCTCATCATCATGTCTCTGCATTTTACTCCATTCCAATCTGCACCCAGTGTTGTGGGTGGTTGCAACAACTTTATCTGCATGATAAACCCCACGCCCGCCTCTGAGAATAAATAATGGGCTTGCATATGTATCATTCATCTCCATCCCATATCAGTAAAGGTAAACTTCACATCACAGAGTGTTTGTTGGTTCTTTAATGAAGTTTATTATTATTGAACCAATTCGTTGCTTTTGCCCTCCCGATAATTGAACTCCTCTATCTCTGTAGTTTGTTTCATATCCCTCCTCCAAAGAGCTGCACAATTTCACTGCCATGATTCAGTATGTCCTAATTTATTGCATAAACAATCTTTTTTTATTACCGCTAATTCATTATGTCCTAATTTATTTCTTAAACCTTTTGCTTCCGTTGAACAGTTACAGTATTTATAGTATTTACCTTCTGTTTATGTTGAACAGTTACAGTATTTACAACATTTGTAGCCTTTGCATCTTTGATCATTTCCACCTCGGTTGCATTCTCTTTTCCATAGAGAATTTTGTCTCAAATGCTTCCCACAAACAGTGTCTTGAATGTCATACTCTCCATTCACCAGACTCCTCTGAAAGTCTCCATATCATTCATAGAGTATTTTTTTCTCTTTGTCAAAGTCTTCCTGAGTTATAGGTGTTGATATTATGGTAGTTGCAGGAGGTATTTACCTCCATGTGTAAACCTGATGAGAATAGAATACTTCGAAAAGCAAGAAGAAACCATAATGAGTTGGCTAATAACCCTAGAAGACTTGTCGGCTCAAGAAGATAATTTGTCTTAGGTTATTAGCCTCCAAGAGAAGAAGTCGGCTAGAATAATTAATATATACTGAAAAGACAGATACCTAGAATGGGAAGTCGGCCCAGGTAGTTAGCCAGAATTAGTATAAATACAGGAGGTCAGTTCTCATTCCAGTAGGCAGTCTCAGAATTGCAGAGCAACAACTTGTGCACACTGCAGTGCCCAATCTTGTGCGCAGGTTTGAGGAGAGCTTCCATTGCAGCTGCTGCAGCTAGCAGATCACGTTTGTCTTGGACTATCTCTTAGCTAGGGTTTGGAACATCTAATCAATTCTTGTTGGTGCACTATCCTTGGGGAAAGGTGCACTACCCTTTGTTTGGCTATCTAGCTTAGGGTTTTCTTCCGGAGTGATTCTCTGTCAAGGTTAAGGTGCTCAGAGGGTGACTTCGGCCTATGGTTGGGTGACAATAGAGATATTGTCAATGGTAAATTGAGCACATCCATTATATTCTAATAGGTTATGGGCCCACACCTCCTTCATGCAATCTAACCGCTAGAAGGAAACATAGCCGTAAGGATATTAGGCTCATTGAAGAACTATCACTAGGGTTTCTAGCAGGAACAATCACCATAGAACTGTCGCTAGAGTTACTAGTAGGTGCAGTTGCAAAAACCCTGATCCTCTCATTGAGGCACCTTAAGTGAAGGGATTGACCTAATATCTAGATAGATGAGTGCGCCCTAGCCTAGCGCATCTCCTAGTACTCTCAGAAAACCAAGACGTGAAGTTTGAGTTTTTTTGGTCAAATCTAGGGTTGACCAAGTCAAAGTAGCCATGACTTAATTTATGAAGTCAAAGAACAAGTTAGATGGAGCTTCTAACTTCAGAGTGTGGAAGACAAGGATTGACCTCATACTTTCCAGGAATAAAGTGTTGGATATCGTGAAATGAAAGATCGTGGAACCAGAGTTTGAAGAAGGAAAAGAGAAGGAACCACAAAACGTTGCAGTTATGGAGAAGTTCAAAGATGATGACATCAATTCTGTGAGTATCATAGTGGAATATATAAAAGACCACTTGATACCCTACATCCATCTTGACTCATCGAAGAAGATGTACGATGCCCTAACAAACCTCTTCTCAGTCAGAAACATTGGACAAGTAATGAGTCTGAAGAATGAGCTCTATGACATGAATATGAATGATGACGACAACATAACATCATAGTTTGTGAGGATCTCTCAAGTAAGAGATCAACTACAAGCTATTGAAGAGATCATTTTAGAGAAGGAATTGGTAAACATAGTACTCAATGGTGTTCCCAAGACATGGGATGCATTTTCCACAAGCATGAACACAAGGAAGGAGTATCCTACATTTGAAGAACTTTGGACTTGCTATGCTCAAGAAGAATACAGGATCAGTGAAAAAGAGAAACCCAAAAATAAGTACGATGATCAAGCCTTCACAACAAGATTCAAGAATTTCAGGAACAAAAGGGAGTTTGGTTCAAGGAGCAAGCCAAATCAAGAGAAAGACATTTCAGAAGTACAATACTTCAATTGTCGAAAGTATGGTCACTACAAGAATCGTTGTCCTGAGCTAAACAAAAGGAAGGAGAAACATGAAGAATTAGTTGTCGAAGAAAAGGAACCTACAAAGAAGACTAAGCAGGATGAAAGACACTTCTTCTTCTGAAGGTAACAATACTCTTCTTAGTTCTTGTACATATCTTGTTTGCATAGTCTCTGTACATATCTTGTATATCTATCTCTTAGGAGATAATATGTTCCAAGAAGAACTTTATCTATGGAAGAGCAACAAGATAAGGATTTCTATCATTATAGAAGAAAGGATGAAATATATCAAACAAATCTTGTGAAAACTATTACAAGATAAGCCGAAATTAGTATCAATCTTGAAGAAACCTAGAAGAAAGAAGACAACAATCAAGAGAAAATTGGAGAAAGACTTTTTTCATAAGACAATAATGATGCAGAAGAAAACATGGACTCTTCTAGATGGAGGGAACCGATTATATTTCACCATAAATAAGAGAATGCATGCATACATAAAGCAAGGATTAGGAGGGAGCTAATCCTATGATCCATTGAATATGATGAAGTATATATCCATGGTAGCAAACATGAAAAGCAGTACATGTTCAAGAAGTCTTCTTCGAAGAGAAGCCTTAAAATATCCCTGGTTGTCCATTCACATCCGTGATCCTATGATGAAAGGAAAAAGTGGAATCTTTAGGGCATGGAATCTATAAGAAACTCCATGGACCCAAGAGATAAACAAAAACATGAAGAAGAGTATGAAGATTCCAAGAAAGAAGAGAAGCTTGAACAACCAGTCATTGTATCAAGAATCACAAGATTACCAGCCTGATATGAAAGCAGTCAAGAAGAACTGAAAGTTTTGATGAAGAACAGTGTATGGAAGACTTATGAATGAAAGCATTGCAAGATCCAGAACTAGAGGTTCTCCGAGATGGAGGGAGAAGACTATGATGATTACTCGTTACGATAAACTAGACATACCTCTACATGAGTCATTATATCATCTATGGGTTGGAGTTCTACATCAGATGAATGTAAAGAATGTTCTCCAGAGGAATTGAATAAAGAGCATATGAAGAGCAACCTCAAGACTTTGAGGCATACCAGAAAGAGACCCTTGTATGCATATGGAAGAAGATAACTTCCAGTGCACAACAAAAGCATGGTGAATATTCTCTATAACATAGATATTATATCATAATGATTACTCAGAAGATCAAGATGATAGATTGCCAATCCATGACAAATATCTCATGATGACAAAAGAAGTGCCACATGGATATGTTCCAGTTTTCCAAACAATGATATATTTTATTGATCAGAACTACATGAAGGCTTCAAAGAAGACCAGTGTTCTAGATTGAAGTGCATTTGAAATCAAGCATTACATTATCTGTGATGAAGTCCAGAAAGGAGAAAGTGGTTCTCCAATGCATATCTCCACGGATGAGTAGATAAGTAGACATTTTGATGAAACTTCTGTTCAAGATGAAAGAGTTTGTGTACTCAAGCTGGAGCTCGTGGAGACGACTTCCTTATTGAAAAAGGAAGATATAACTCCCAGATTGGGAGGAAGCACTGATGTATTATTGATTGATGGACAATCATTTTAAAGTTC
>JASDQU010283711.1:0-11142 GCA_032191745.1 Picea mariana
GGACTTTAGTTCAATCTTGCGGAAGAAATTTCCCCCCTTAAGTTGGTCAAGAAGGTCATCAATTCAAGGAATTAGGTACCTATTCCTGACTGTGATTTTGTTTAATGCTCGGTAATCAATGCAAAGCCTCCAGGTCCCATTTTTCTTCTGCACTAGTACAATCGGGCTTCCACAAGGGGAGGAGATGGGTCTGATGTGCCCGTTTTGAAGCAACTCTTGTATATGACGCTTGATATCGTCATTTTCCATCAACGAGCAGTGATAGACTAATTGATTAGGCAGAGGTTCACCGGGGGTTAGATCAATTGGATGCTTGACTTGGCAGTGCGTCAATACCCTAGTGGATGAGGAGAAAATGTCTTTGTAATCTTCCACGATCCCATCCACTTGCTTCTACTACAAATAGAGGCTCTATGTAGAGGCCATGGATGTGGCGGAAACCTTCTTCTTACTGTGAGCATGCATCACAAAGAAGATGAAATTCCCAAGTTTTGAAATGACCTTACTGCATTGCTTATTAGATATTAAAGAAACAATGATAGGCAGCACTACCCCTGGTATCCTTTACAATTGTCTACCCAAAGTAATAATAACACTGTGGGGTATAGACTCATACACAAAATGTTGCTTCCACAAATATGGTTGTCCTAAAAGAACATCACAAAATTCAAGGGGATCAATATCACAAAATACCTCGTCTTTGAAGAGATTGATGTTGTAGGGAAGACAACATTGTTGGTTGACGTGTAGATCACTTCATTGGCGAAGCCAACCGATGGTGTAGTGTTGCGGGTGCAGTTTCCTCGACAGGTCCAACCACTTGATGACCTCTATTGAGATCAGGTTCTTCTGATCACCGCTATCGATAATGAAATGAAGCGGAGCCCCATTTACCCACATCTGTGAGTGAAAGAGGAATTCCCCGTCCTCTGGTTCTTCTGGTTCACTTGGCTGGACTTTGCTGGTAGCGACAGTGGCACTGGGTTTGACATCGATAATATTCTTCCCTCCTTATGGATTTGATTCGAAGTCAAAATCTACCTATGACTCAGAATATTTCAACTCGGCCACCAGTGACTTCTTGGAGCGACATTCTTCGATGTTGTGTCAAGGGATTTTATGGTATTCACACCATTTTCACATGTCCTTATTTGACTTCTCATTATCCTTCTTGTGTTTTGGCTTCAACTATTTGTCCTGAGAATGGCCATATTTTATTCGTCCCTTGTTTTGTGGGTTGGGGCCTCCTTTTCCATGCTTTGATTGTGAGGAGTTTTCAGATCCAAAATCTCACCTCTTCTGCTTAAATTTATGCTTGATCTTGACAACATATCTATAAGTTGTATCCAATGATGCGATGTCTAGAGAATCCATTTATGTTTGAATGTATCTATGTAGACAACCGTGGTATTTGAGAACTAGATTTCGTTCAGAGTCTTTGATACCTAATTTGGTGCACAAGAAATGGAAAATATTGGTGAGATATGGTACTGTATGGTCCCTTTCCTGACGCAGGGTGGTCCATCTTGTGTACTGGTCCTCGTAGCTTCCAATAGGGTAGTATTGTTCGTTAATGGAATCCTTGAAGGAATCCCGCGTGAGGGAGACCACAAATATTTCATATTCCTCTATGGCCCTTTTCTCAGAGGAAGTATCCCTCTAGTCCTTAACATGGGGGATGGCCTTGAGGAGTGAAAAAGTAATCTTTTCCCTATCAGAAAAATTGTGGACCGAAAAATACCCTTTAAGCAAATTCAACCATTTGTCTACACCATCTGCATTTATAAGTCCTTCAAATAATGGAATATCAAAATTTACCTATACCTTGAAGGGGGTTGCATGGCCGCTTGATGAAGATGCATCTCCTGTGGGCATTCGTCGAAGGATCTGTACAAATTTGACCATCATTTCATTCCTTTTCGTGCAAGGGCTTCCTCGAGCAACATTTTAAAAGGATCTCTTACTCCATCATCTTTCTTTTCACCCCCCATGGGTTATTGTCAAGCTCGGTGTGACCGATCTTTCAAAGGCTCGACTGGTTTGAGTCCCAACTTCTTGTACCCAAATCTTGTCGAGGACATGCGTGAAGAAAAATAAATGAAGAGCAAACCACTCTGATACCATTAATCCGGATTTATGAGTGGAATGAAATGAATAACAGACTGAATACAATAACACAGATATACAAAGAACAACAATAGATATCAAGGGAACACTAACTTCTAGTGAATAAATAAAATAGGCTGAAACTGTAAAACTGCAGAACTGAAAACAACTTGCTTGAATGGTGGTAGCTATCTCTGAGAAGAGATGTGGCTGCTACACGCATCCGTCTGAGAAGAATGATTACAATGAGGCTCCAAAGGATTTTTAACCTTACTCATGAATGCCAAAACTCTAGACATCCAAAAACCTAACCCTAGGAGATGAAACGCCAAAAGTTATGTGGACCCCAATGGGTAAGTTGGTACCTCAACTTCCCGAGGTCATAACTTTTGCATACAACCTCTGTTTTAGGTGCGTGATAGCCCGTTGGAAATATCTTTTCAAGAAATACACATTATGTCATCAAACTCAAACTCTATCTACATTTTGACTATGGCAAGCCAAAAAAACATTATTTAGGGCCCCAAAACGACCCTAGAAGTACATAAAAATGTACTGACATGAAAACTTCCAAAATAATCCAGTTGGATTAGGTGGGCGGCCACAAATCTCCACTTGGAAGTTGTTTAGGGCTTCAGACAGCCCTAGAAGTGTAGAACCCACAATTACAAAGAATTACATGAGAACGTGATGAACTAAAAACTATCAAGAGGAGCCAGTTGGAATAGGCGGGTGGCCACCAATATCCACATGGATCAATCATAAGCCCTAAATTATGCATGGGGCATTCAATATGGTTGGGAATTAATGATTATAGAGGTAAGTGTGAAGAAAGGTAGGGCCCACAAGTGTAATATGCATGTCATTATGAGTTTTTTCACACCAAGTATATGCCTTAGGGATGTGGCCATGCTACGAGGAGTAACACCACAAGGATGTGGCAATGGTTATAAAAGATATTTTTTTGGTTCGATGAACCATGCACAAAGTCCATATCGAAAAGCATGCCCTATAAATGGAATATTTGTCCCAAAAGTGTAATATATGTGTAATTATGAGATTTTTCCCAGACATGTAATATGGATGTTGTTACCATGGTGTTGCAAAACATGAATGGTTATCAAGGCCTTCTTATGGTTTTGAGATTGAGACCTGCATCAAAATACTTAAAATATGCATGGGGCCTTAAATATGGTAGGGAACTCATGATTGTAGAGGTATGCATGTAGTATGCTAGGGCTCGTGAATTTGATATGCATGTCATTATGAGTTTTTTCATAGCATGTATGTTCCTTATTTATGTGGCCATGCTATGAGGAGGAGCACCACAAGTATGTGGCCATAGTAATAAAATATTTTTTCTCGGTTCAATGAACCATGCATTGTGTGCATAATCGATAAGCAAGCCCTATAAATGGAATATGTGTTCCACAAGTGTAATATATGTGCCATTATGAGATTTCACCCAAAAGTGTAATATGGATGTTGTTACAAGGTGTTGCATAATATGAATGAGTATCAAGGCCTTCTTGTGGTTTTGATATTGACACCTATGTCATCAACCCTAAAATATGCATGGGGCCTTAAATATGGTAGGGAAATGATGATGTTAAAGGTAAGTGTGTAGTATTCTATGGCTCATAAGTGTAATATGCATGTCATTATGAGTTTTTCACACCATGTATGTGATTTAGGGATGTGGCCATGCTATGAGCAGTAACACCACAAGGATGTGGGCATGTTTATAAAAGATTTTTTTTGGTTCAATGGACCATGACCAAGCTCCATAGTCACCAAGCATGCTCTATACTATGGAATACTCGTTCACAAGGGTAATAAATGTGTCATTATGAGATTTTTCCCAAATTTGTAATATGGAAATTGTTACAAGTTGTTCGAAAACACGAACGGGTATCAATGCCTTCTTGTGACTTTGAGAAAGAAACCTACATCATAAGACCATGCAGAACGTACACTATCGACAAGCATGCCCTACAAATGGAATATTTATTCCACAAGTGTGATATATGTGTCGTTATGATGTTTTACCCAAAATTATAATATGGACATTGTTTCAAGGTGTTCCATAATGTGATCAAGTATCAATTCCTTGTGATTTTGAGATTTAAAGCTATGCCATAAGCCCTAAAATATGCATGGTTCCTTAAATATGGCAATGAACTCATGATTTTATAGGTAAGTATGTAGTATGTTGGGGCCCATGAGTGTAATATGTATGTCATTATGAGTTTGTTCACACCATGTATGTACTTTAGGGATGTGACCATGCTATGAGGAGGAACACCACAAGGATGTGGCCATGATTATTAAATATTCATTTTTTGTTTCACGAACCATGCACATGATCCATAATCAACAATAATCCCCCCTAGACCACCTCACATGACATATGTGTGGGGCCCTAGATCACCTCACATTTCCTATGCATGGGGTCCAATATCACCATGGTTTGTATGAGTTGAAGGATGCTTCTGGGGCTCATGGGATAGGAATGAGGCTTTGAACCACCATAAAATACATAGAAATGCAATTTTCATCCTACATGTGTCGTATGTGCACCATTACAAGGTATGTGTGAGGGCCCTAGTTTTGGTTGTGAGAAAAAAATAGAAGTTGATAAAGTAGCATTGCACACAATGTAGACCAAAACTGAGCCTAGGGCATCTTCTAAAGTGATAATAATAATGTGAAATGCATGGAGAATCATAAGGAAGAGTTAGGACAATCAGAAAATGTGAAATAGGTAATAAAATCGTGTTTGAAATAGGTTGTTTCATATTTCAAAGGTTTTGTTTGGTGGTGTTGAAAATATTGCTATTCTTATTAATGGATCTTCATGTGCCTATGATTCTTTGGATAACTTGGGCACATATAAGGACAAGAGTGTTATCCTCATTCATTAAAATAATCAAGAGTCATATGTAAATGAATTTAAAATATAAAATTAATAACCAACAAACCAYATACCTCGAAATARAACACAAGATTTAGCATGTCTTTTTACCTCACTTGTATACTTAYRTATGGCCATTCAAGTAGACCATCCAAATCATCTCTAATAATAATGGTATTAATTAACTTCTTGTGCTCAAAATGAGGAAGGAAGTAGCATACCTTTGACTGAGTGCTTCATTGTAAKTGTTTGTAGTTGGAKGTTTATACCAATGGCTATGTTTGTAAAGTGATATATCTATGCACCTAGTCTATAATATTGAAATACATAACCACCCTTCTTTCCTATTCTATCATCCTATGTTAGATATTTTCCTTTAACAACCATGGACCCAAACAAAAAWTAATTTCCTTCATCRTCCATTAATGAGACAATGAGGGTATGCTTTCCTTTTGAGAAATGTGCTAASCAATARTTAGTGCCCCATTYGTTACCTTTYAGGGCAACCAATGTATATGTGCCTTGAAAAAAATGGAGTAGCAACAAAATATTCAACTAAGTAGACAAAGTGTACTACATTCATACTATTTAATCAAAATTAATCTAATATTCCCTATTTACACTAAACCTAGTTGTATGAGATATGAGACATGATCATAATGTGGTGAATTAGTTGCTCAATCCTCCTCCAACTGGGATGATTCAATAGTTATACATTTATCAATGACATACACGATCCCATCTATTAAACCAATCCATGGATTCACAATCTTCTCATTCACTGCTACTACTTGGGATAGAGAAGCAACCAAGTTTTCTTGTCCGTATTTAAACTATAGAATTATTTGATGTTTGAACTGAATTCATATGTATATGATCAATTTATGTTTACCATCTCCTAAATATCTTTTCACGTGTCCTTTCCTTGATAATTCTTCTCTCCTTCATGTTCCCTCTACGATTACTAAAGAACATCATTCAACTATAGATTTTTCATCGCAAATATGGGAACTTTTCATAAACTTCAATTCTTCCCTACATAACATAGTTTTGATGCACTTGCCAACTCTATTATGCTCCCCTTTCTTATGTCCAATCTCAAAATAGTTCCAAATATGTGTCACCTTGTATTTTTTGTGCAACATGATAACGATTGAAATTCACGAGCATTTGAATTAGCCCATGCACCCATCTAACCAAATCCAATGTTGATGCATATGCCTATAATTCTCCTTCAAGTGATTGTAGAACAAATGAAATCAATTTTGTACAAAAGCTAAGTCATAGCCCCTGTTTTGAATGGATTGTAGGCACTTGAAAACATTGTAAGATTCCTAGTCATTTATGTCCATATTATTTGATTCTTTTAACTTTCCTATGGATGATATTAACCTAAAATGTTCTAGATTCTCTTACATATGTATACATGGAATCTCTTGATTTTATGTTAAATATTTATGTTTTTCTTTTCTATTAAGAATTTCCTAAATTTAAATTTATCAACTTTATTAAACTTTTTAGAGACCAATTTAATATCTCTTCTTGAAATTTTGTATTCTAAGTTACACCAAGATTTTGAAAAACGACATTTTTTATTTTTATTATGTTACATTTATTATAGTCCAATTACAAGTTGAATACTCTTTTACTAAAATTATCTTATATATGGTCTCTATATGCATTATTATATCACATTCCTACACATCTAATCCATATATTTTTGAAAGAAAATCTCATTATAAAATCAGAGGAATGCTTCCTCACACTCATGTATAGCACCCTTAGTATCCCTATAGGCATAGACTAGTGCACATGCTTAGACTAATGTATGACATCCTTAGTAAACTAGTTGGCATATATTAGTGGTTTTAGCTCACGATGCAAATCAAGCCCATGCTCACATAGAACTAGCTAAATTCACTTTCTTGAAAATGTTTATGTTTTTTGTCATATGATAATCACTTAAAAAAGAACTTCCATAGATTTACCCCTAAATTACAACTAAGTTGATTTAAAATTGAAGGATACCAGGAACACTTTGATCCACTTATATGTGGATATATTACAAGATCATTTAATATAGATTTATTCATTGAAACTCAAAGAAATAATAGGCAATAATAAATACTAGTTAATTCAAAAGAAATAAATTTAATAATAAAATATATTTTCAATAATAAAAAATTATTAATGAAATTTAATAATAAAAATTCATTAATTTACCACTACATGCTAACTTTAAAATGAAGACTAAACTATTAAATTAAATATTTTATGGTTTTATTAAATCAAATTTAACATTTGTCTTTTCTTGATCATTTTTACAACATAAATATTGTCCTCTTTATTAATTTAAAGAAGAGAGATTTAATAATAATAACTTATTAATTTAAATAATAAAAACTCATTAATCTTCCTTTATATATATATTTTTACGACCCCACGGGATGCTTAATCAGATCTTACGATTGTTCACCTCTTAAGGGCATGCAACTCTATGACAGTTCTTACTTGGTTGCTTAACACACCAAGAATACTTCATCCAGACTATGCCTCTTCACCTAAAGCATACCCATACTTTGTTCTAGGATACTGGTGAGTTGCACACCTACTATAGTGCAACTCTTGTATACTTGGACAATTATTAACAAAATTTAACACAGTGTTATACAAGCATGCATTCATGAACATGAGAATCCAAGAAAATAACTACAAAATAAATGAAGACAAACACATAAATAGTGTGGGTGACACAAACCGTGTCTAACATCTGGCTAAGTCTTTGTTATTGCAAAAAAATTATAATATGAGCACTACCGGCTCGATTTACAAATTCGGCAGAGTCACATAACTCACCACACCTCGCCAAGACACTCAAGAATAGATTCCTCACACAAGACTCACTGTCAAATCCATCTCTGCAACCACCTACGGTGCACCTCAGACATGCCCGCAACCACAGACTTATTGTCCCTTTGTTACCAAAGACTTTCACCAAGCTAACATGGATTTCGATTTTTCCTCACACATGCCTCCATAGACCTGTATTTTCCAGACTTCCCCAAAACCTCCAAAGCATCCAACTCTTGGCTACTTGTCTTCCATCTTGGAAACTCTTCCTCAATTCATTTCCTTAGACTTGCCTCAGACTTGTTCTCCAAATCTCTTTCCCAAAATTCCCTATCCTTCCTTTGGTGGTGCGCCCTTGCTTTTATATGGACTCCAAGAGTTAGTTGTGAAAAACATCATGTTTCTTGGGTGTGTTACGCCCCTACCCACATTCAACTGACTCATCGTTCCCCCTTCATGGACTCGATGCACCAATCCAAGCCTGCACGCCCATCAACTATTTGTCTATTGGACCATCATTCCCTATCCTCAGGTGTGCACCCCTTGCCTTGTGCACTCTCTCATGCCGATCATTGTGACTCCTTGTGGGTGTTGATATTAGTGGTAGCATTGGATAGGTGCTTCCGCATTGGCATGTGTCTAGCATGTGGGATTCATCAAAATGGTAGTGTGCTTCAAAGAAACGTGTCATTCAAAACTGACAAGATTTGTCTCATCCGTTGCGGGTATGGAGACGGGTGCTAGCTAAACTTGTTTTTCTTGCATGCTGGAGAGAGCTACGCAGGCTTCCTTCTCGGTCGTTTCGCATTCTTTGGAATATTTCACATGCCTTTCTTATGTCAGTCTTTGTGTTTCTCACAGTTGTACAATGGTGTCTTGCACCTCTCTGAGCTTCCTTTTCAACCATACCACATTCCCTTCATGACCCTACGTTGCAGACGCTTCCGTAGCCTTTGTCGCTAGCTGTCGACTTAATTCCATGTTTTCCTGATAGAGTTTGGAAATGGCCAGCTTTACTTGCTTCAGTTGCTGAGATGGAACTTTCTCATTTTCTCCTACGATATATGCTCTCCTTGTTCTGCTCCTATCTCTGTGGCTCGATCCCCCAGTAGGTTCTAGCCGAATGGCACATCTGAGTAGTTCTTCAGCTACCAATCTGATGCGCGGTTCTTCTGAAATTCAAGATTCCATGATCTCCTGGTTCTTTCTCGACCTACCCCTCCTCCGAGGCATTCGTTGCTAGGGAGAGAGGGCTCTTACTATCTTCCCTTCCTATGTGAATCCCTCTATTTCAGATTTTTCGCGATTTGATCTAGTCTTCTCTACAAGTAAAAGAATAGTTCCTTTCACGTCTTTGGGAATGCCTGCCACAAGTGAGAATGAATCCCAATCCCTTTGGGGCTCATACCTTGCAGTCCTGCTGCTCCGCGCGCCTTTCCTTACACTCTGAGAGGTCACCATGGTGCAACCAAGGTGAACTATGCACACAATTGTTACACATTATTTTTGTCATCCCTATGACCGTTAATGATGTAAACCTATATGTTGCCTTCAGAGGGGTCAGTGGCCTGAGTTCCTGAAGAAAGAAGAGAGAAGAACTTTTCCTGAGAAAATAAGTTGCATTCTCCTTTGTAAAAACCCTATTAAAGAGGATTTTCGCAGGTTGCTATATAGGTAAGGTGCGAAAATGCCTGATTTTCACAGGTTGCACCATAGCTAGGTCACGAAGTGTTCGCAGGTTGCTATATAGGCAGGGTGCAAAAATGCTCATACGTGAGAAAAACGAGCATCTTCTCGATGCTTCTAGAAGGAGAAACTTCCATGGTGAGGTGGCATCAGAATGGTTTGGATCTTACTCGCTTTCATGATTTAGTGGGATCATCCTAACCTCCTCACATTATCCTCTTCAACTTATAAAAGGAGAGGAGCTCTCATGGAGAAAGTTAGATTTTGTAGATTTTTGGATTAGCTTGGATTGTATTGAGCTTTGTAGATTGTTAGTTTGGCTAGATGAGCCACTTTGTCAAGATAGATTGTGAATATTATCAGATCGATGCTCTCAGAATTCTTGGAGTGGAAGTGTGTGGGGAATGAAGGACAGTTGGAAGGGAACTTACGACATCAAGGCCACAGTTGTAATATCTCTTTCACATTTAATATGATACAGTAATATAATTCTTTCGTATAAAGCTTGTTGTGTTTTATTGTATGATTCCTTGATCACGTACATAGGTTTATATTGAGTTTATGTTATTACTATCACTTTGGTTGGTTGCGTTCTTTTGCAGGACCATCATTGTATGAGTGTTGGAACGAAGCTAGGATGGTGATAGCGAGAGGAACCGACGTTTAAACAGTATGTCACCTATCCCTCTTTAGTTAGTAAATTCAATATTTAAAACTTAAGGAAAGTTTCATGTTCTGGTGTGTTTTGTTCTAGATCTAGGTGGATATAGGGAGATCAGTTAGTGTCCACACCTACCAATTTATCCAATAACAAAATTGGCGACTCCACTGGGGAACGGATTGTTTCCTAGTTAGTCTAGTTAGATCCCTTGTTTTGATTGCTTGATTTATGGTCTCTAAGTCTGTGGGAGATCCATCCAAACTCTCTGGATATGAAAGTTCACTTAGAATCTTTGTCCTTTTTCCAAATTCCTTTTGATTACAGACATTCCTGCACTTCACCTGTATACAGCCTACAAAAAACTTTGATTTTCGCACCTCATTGTTTAAACCAGTGCGACATTTTCGCACCCTACCCATTGCTAGCCTGCAAAAACTATTGATTTTCGCACTGTAATATACTGTTGACTTGTGAACTTGTTTGTAAAAAAAAATTGGATTGGGTCTTGTTATCTTTTGATGCCCAATTTTTCTTTGATCAGCTGGATTGAACTTTTGGAGCCTATATTGATCTATTTATAGTCTGCTTGACATTCTTTGAGTTGATTTTAGCCATCACTGCTTTGTTTGGTTTTGAAGGATTAGTCTCTTTCTTTTAGTGTCTTTCAATTACAAAGCATGTGTTTTCTTTAGAATTGTTTAGGGAAAGATCAGATTTCTTCCAAATAGTTCACTTTAAAAGAAAACTTTTAGTTTGGGTTTCTTTGTTTTAAGAAAGTTCATTATTGCTTTTAGTGAAATTTTTGAAACAAAAAGATTTAATTTCTTGCTTAGATTCGGGGAGTCCTTGCATTTGAAGTAGAAAAATTGCATGATTCTCGGTATTTTTGGTCTTAAATTCTGAAAAAAAAAAAAAAAAATCCCCC
>JASDQU010283713.1:0-14551 GCA_032191745.1 Picea mariana
CAATTAAGCATGGGTTCTCTTACTCCGCAAAGCGTCTTCCCGTGAGGACTTTCACCATAAGGGGACCACTTTGGAGTTCATCCATATTTACTTCTTATCAACCATGATAAAACAATAATGAGTCATATTTACATCAAACAATCTTGGTTCTATTACCCAAACCTTTGTGCTATGGGGATTTCTTCAAGGGTTGACATCAATGACAACCAACCTTAATCAACATACACAACTTGTCCAGAAACATGCAAAAAATATATTGACAGGTAATGGGATATCTATTACAAATTTCAATATATTAGTGAAAATGAGTCTGGCCTACCATTTCCCTATTCCATACTTAGAAACTTTTTTGATTGCGGGTTCACAGACTGACGGGCTTAAGATTGTGTTTCCAATGTTCTGCGACTTGCAAACAATACCCGGAGTTTCGCGATATACAATTTGTCCGCTGGAATGCCCCATCATGAGCCCGACTGTCCACCATTCCTTTCAATACTTAGCCTCAAGTTCATTGTATGTTCATGACATGGTACATTTCCATGGTTTCACATGCTGCAACCACTGTGTATCGAGTCTGGCCTATCGTTTCCCTATTCCATACTTAGACACTTTTTTGATTGCGGGTTCCCAGACTGGCAGGCTCAAGATTGTGTTTCCAATGTTTCGTGACTTGCAAACAGTACCCAGAGTTCCAAAATATACAATTTGTCTGTTGGAATGCCCCATCATGCCCTCTTTCATGTTAATCATTTTGCGGTCAACACTTCTGAGAAATACAATTTGACCCTTGGGCCCTCACCTCTGTTGGTTATATCTTGTAACCCTATTTTGAAGCCCGACCGACCGCTTTCGATAATTAGCCATTCCTTAATTGTTGTTCCTTGTTCCTGCCACCTTCGTACTTCTTTCTGGATATGAAATTAGTAAATATTTAATGCTAACATCTCTTCATGCAGGAACCGTAAATATTTCCATGAATGAGCGAAAGACTCGGGGAGATCTCCTGCACTTCTGCGATATACAAATGGATTGTCGGACTCCCACATCATCCCCTCTTCCTTGTTACACATTTTGCACTCAAAATTTCCGAGACATACAAATTGACCATTAGGGCGTCACGTCTCCTAGGGAACCCTTGTCACCCTAGTTTGAAGCCCATCTAATCTCTTTCCATGCTTTCCCATTTCATGGAATCTCTTTCGTGGATCCTCAGATTGGTGGGTTCACGAAATCTCCAATTCCTATTCATTGTTTCCTGTTCCCGCCACCTTCGCACTTCTTTCAAAGTATGCAACGAACGAGGTTTAATGCTAACAGTTCATCATGCAACAATTGTACAGACCTTCATTAATAAGAAAAAGGCTCAACGAGACAATCACATTGGCTATCGCTACACAAATTTCCCAGAAACATGTAGAAAAGATCTTGCCAGGTAATGGGATATCTATTACAAATTTCAATATATTAGCAAAAATGAGTTCGACCTACCGTTTCCCTATTCCATACTTAGCCACTTTTTCGATTGCAGGTTCCCGAACAGGCGGGCTCATGATTGCGCTTCTAATGTTTCATGGCATGCAAAAAGTACCTGGAGTTCCGTGATATACAAATTGACCTCTGGACTGTCCCATCATGCCCTCTTCTGTGTTATGCGTTTTGCACTCAAAAATTTCGAGACATACAATTTGACCATCAGGCCCTCACCTCTCATGGTTATACCTTGTAACCCTATTTTGAAGCCCAACCGACCGCTTTCGATAATTATCCATTCTTTAATTGATCTTTCATGTCCCCGCGACCTTCGTACTTCTTTCTAAATATGCAATTAGTAATCTTTGATGATAACATCTCGTCATGCAAGAACCATCAACATTTTCATTAATGAGTGAAATTCTCGAGGAGATCTCCCATTAATACACATTAAACCAATATCTGCAGAGACTTATATTATCCCTTCCAATTTTTCATCTCAAATAACATGGAATGTATTTTGTGGGTCGTCGCGTTGGCGCATTCACGAAATATCCAATCCTTAATTGCTCTTCATCGTACCCTCCATTTTTGCACTTCTAAGTATGGAATTACTAGTCTTTAATGCTAACAATGCATCATGCAACAATTGTCGAGATTGTCATTAATGAGTGAAAGGCTCAAGGAGATCTCCCATTCACATGCATTGGACCAAGATTTGCGGAGGGTTATATTATCCCTTCCAACTCTTCATTTCAAACATCGTATGGAGAAAAGGAACGTTCTCGTAAAAGTATGGTAGCAGCTCGAGAGTAGTTCTGTGGAGATACAGTGAGTATATTTGGGTGCAAGGACCAAAAATTCTAGTGGTCCAGGGAATACTCTTACTATTCATCCCGTTCCGCCGAGAATGAAGTGATTCGGACGTCTGGAATCGCTCATGCAGGTTGCATCCCTGAGGTTTTTGACTCTAAGGAGGTGGTCTCTTGGTGCGTTGAAAAATATATTTCAAGCCAAATAATTATTCCACTACGCGACCATTCTCATGTTTCTTTGTCACCTCAGGTCTTCCGCAAGATCTTAAGATTGTCGGAACCAACATTGACCTTCAGAGGACAAGACTGCAAGCAGTTCCTAGAAAAAAATGATAATGGGTTGGACCTCTTACCCGAGTTCCTGGAAGACCCGACAACAGTTCCTGAAGATATCACAAAGTTGTAGGTTAGTTCCTTTAGAAATCCATTTCATGAAATTGTTTGTTTGTTTATAAGAATAACAAGACAGGAATCCATGACAAGAATTTCCCATATGGTTCTTTATATTTTGTATTTCACAGTTAAGGAACAATCCATTTTTGATTGGGGGAAGCTAATTTCCATTGAAATATGTTCCCAATTGTCACGATTCATAGAAGCAAATAAATTTTATATGTCATCCTACTTGGTTTTTGCGATAGCGCATTACTGTCTGTTTCCAAAACTGTCTCTGTCCAAGAATATAAACTATGAATTCGACCCAATAACATTATGGTACCAGGCCTTGTAGAGGCACAAGGCCTCCCATTTTTTTTATGAGTTTTTTAATGACTTTGTCTCGGTTTTCAAAGATTTATTGTTAGGAAAGGATGCTCCCCTGATGTCTAGCTAGGAAGCCAAGTTTTTGGACAAGAAGGGGACACTTGAACAAATGGAATATTAGAGTGTAATAATGATTTTTAGCTCCTAGGAAAATCCTGCTTTCCTTCATTTTCACATCACGGACAAGATGTTTGTTACAGAAATAGCAAGGCAATACAACTACTGGTTGCATTTTTTCCATGGCAAGAGAAAAAAATAGTTCATTCCTCTACCTTGGAAATTTGGGGACTTCGTGTTCAGGAATGTCAACAATATTGACGAATTCGCAGGCCATTTCAAGAACTAGAACCTAAGATATGCTGAAAGGCTAAGAGTGTTCGACCCTAATGGGATTTTTCTAGAAAAATTACTAGCAGTTGGCTTTAGCAGCTCTTTTATCCATACACGCCTTAATTGTACAATTGAATTGTACAGACAATAGGGAAAAGGATGGCGATGTAGAGACATTACAAAGAATAATTGAATTGTACAAACAACAGGGAAAAGGATCCGGTGAGAAGAGTGTCCATCCCCCGAGCAACACTCCCAAGAGAACAACATCAAGGAGCATCGCTTCAACGGCCCACCCCAGTAAGAAAGAAACCCAAAAATATTAAATAGAGGAGGATATAACAACCCTCCTCATGGGAAAATTGATAGTTCTCACAAGCTTCCCATGACGAAGAAGATAAAAAACGTTGTAGGGTAGGCAAAAGAGCCCAAAAATAAAAGGGAGAACATGCAACTTGATATTGTTGTGGATGACGTGTTCCGCAAAGTTAATCATCCCACGGACGTGATGCACCATAGTTCCACAATGGAAATAGCTGAGATCGACATTTTTGACGAAGATGAATCCTTCGTATTCCAGAGCATTTGTTTTTACAACCAATCTAAAAATTTAATTATTGAAAAGAGAGATGTAACAAATAAGAAAGGAAAATCTCATTTAGAGATTAACCTTAGGAACATGAAGCCGTCCCAAATATATTGATTTCACCGAGAAACCACAGATTCTCTTGATGATTACATTGGAGGAATTGATGCGGAGAATGCCAGACTGAACGACCGAATCAAGGAATTGGAGGAGGCTTTGATTCCTACTCCATTGTTTTCCAATCCTTTAGAAAAAACCGTGCATGCCACCCCTGCAACCAAGTTAAAAGGATCCTCCAGCCTCCTCACATCCTGTAGAGGCTATGTGGAGAAGAATATCAAGAAAATAATGGAGCTAATTACTGAATCCTGGGAAACATCACAAAATATAACTTCCTTTCGAATGAGGGCACATGCTTTGCACGAATATTTGTAGGCGGATTTAAAAAGTGAAGAACGTTTCTATCTAGAGACAGTGATCCCTTTTGGAAACCATGTCATCAACATCTTAGATCTGAAAAGAAGACAAGAATATATCCCCTCCCCAAACCATATCAAACAATTAAAAGCATGCTGGAAAGAAAAAGTTAAGAACCTATATCTCATTGTCGAATCATGTGAACAATTTTTGGTACAGGGCAGACCCAGGATTCAACGCTTCAACAATGCACCAAAAAAACCCTAACTATTGGCCCTTTTGACAACATCTGTGAAGCAGATGAAGTCTCACCCGAGATAGAGGCAGGGGGGTTGCACGACTCAGGTGTCTACAACCAAGATGGGACACAGATCTGTGATTACAACACTTAACAAATAAATTTAGACAACAATATGCATGAGTTCTTGAATCTCATTCACATCACAAGTTTAAACCCTTATTACATATCATCGCAGTAAACATAAAGATCAAGCACTTATGATCACTTAGCACATAGAACTAGCTCAGATCCAACATTCATTTATCTTTAAGCACTAAGAAGCATCATCAAATGCATTCATCATACATTATAATAACAACACTAAGAAAATAAACAACATAAGTCATAAATCACATCGCATAAAGCACATTAAGACACATGATATATGTGGTTCACCCCAGTGTGGGGCTACGTCTACCAACTTCTTCTTCTTCTTTATTAGTCTCCAATATTTTTACATTCATATACTCCTGTGCACAAAGACACAGAGCCAAGCTTCGCATTGGACAGGTGATTTGCGCACAAAGCACTAGATCCACCTTCCCCGTAATCAGGTCAAGGCACAGAGCCAACTCCTTAATAGGACAAAGCCTTACTTTCCACAACCAGATTGCACAAAGCAACTTACAATCCCTTGCATTAAGCCAAACATACTATGCACATAGCCAACACTGAGTAGTACTTTGTACATTGCTTAGATACTTATTTATACATTTACAAAAAGGCCTAATCATGGGTAAACCCATGGGCCAACATCCCATAAACCATTACTTAAACTCTAGTAAACCCTTGTTGGGTCCACAAGCCCGCAAAATGAGTGAGATCCCATGATATCAGCTCCACCTGGGCACTCCATCTTCAACCAGCCTGTCTAAGTCTCAAAATTGGTCAAACATGACCAATGTTTCCTCAAAACTTGGTCAAGGGCCAACAGGCCCCCAACACTCACCCGTGACTCATCTCGAGTCACTCAGATCTGGGCAATGCTGCTTCAATGGCCTCAATATTAGCACAATTTGCTTCGACTTGCTGCTTAGCTAGAGCCTCTTCCTCGATGAACTCCTGAATTACTTTCTCTATAATAGGCACTTCCATGCGTTGTTCCACTGTCGCAACCACTTGGTCTAGCTGTGATCCTTGTCCTTCAATCTCTTCAAAAATCGTGCAGGATTTGTCCTACAAGATCTATAGTCTCTGTGTCACTTCCATGACTCTTCTATGGATGACAACAATCTATTGTTGGATTGTGTGTTGTTCCTTTGATATCTTCATTTTCTCGACCACGGTGAGTAGCTTCATGTGTGCCTGCACAGTGGATGCCTTCTCCTGTGCCTCCTGGGGATGTGCTTCTAGTGTCCTCAGCTCTGGATCTTTTGTGAGGCATTCATAGGTTTGTGCACTATGATCACTCAATTTTTTACATTTTGAGGTGAGTGCCCTGATCCTTCCAACTGCGCTCTTGGCGATTTCTTTCCTCTGATCGTTCACTTCTTGCGGAGTGCTCGACACTGCTTGGATATCTAGCTCTGTTATCCTTGCTTGAAGCTACTGAATGGCCTCAGCAAGCTTCCCCACTTGCATCTAGGCTGACTCTTCTTCCTCCTATGCCAAGCTCGACACAAAGTGAAGTTCTTTAGTTACCAGCTCTTTAACCACAGTCTACGAGCAACTAGTCTTTTTCTTTTTGTATCTTTTCATTGTCCTCCTTGAACATCACCCGAATTTCATCTTTCTCCTTCTGCGAGGCTAAAAATTGCTCTAAAACCTCCTCCTTTTCTTGCTTCAAGGATTCTATAGCCTTCTCCTTTTCTTTGTGGGTTCTATGAAGTTGAGCCTCTGTTCCATCTTCTAGCCTTCGTAATTGGGTGGGCTCATGCCCCAATTCTACAATCTTTGACGAAGAAGGCACAGTAGGAACTGCGTGGCTCGAATGTATGGCTTGTTGTATCTCATTCAGCTCCTTCTCTATTCTTTCATACAACGTTTCTTATTTCACTCCATGTATCTGCAAGATATCCTCTTAAGAATCCTCCATGACTACGATGATGAGATCGACATCGTCCACTGTGAGCACATTCTTCGACTGAGGCTTATTGGCACATGTTTTCTTTCTTGCTCAGGGTTTATGCGGATGAAACCTTCCTTTTCTTTGATGTTTCAGCCTTGGTAAGAGGATCCTTCGGTGGTGTAACTTTGCCTTTGTCTTGATTTTCTTCTTCTTCCCCTCCTTATTTTTGGTTCACTTCGTGTCCTCCTCCTCTTGCAGGTGAGTCAGGCCCACTTTCCTCTGAGGCGTTGTCCTCCTCATTAGTTTCTATGTTCTGCACTTCTTCCTTTTTATTTTATTTCTTCGTACTAGCCTGTCCATCATGCTCGACCATGGTGACCAATGGACTTCCGATGATGTTGGGGTCGGAGAGTTCTGCATCTTCCACTAATACAAGGAACTCTGCTGGCCATTCTTTGGTGATCTCCTCCATATCTTCGTCTGTTGGCTTATAATAGGACTGCAATTCCTCCTTACTTTCATCCCTGCGAGCAGTGATGTAGATAAAGTGTCGATTTGCATGGAAATTCGCTAGAGGTCTGTATTGGTGCAATGTATTAGGTGTCATTGGTGGAAATTCCTCAGTAGCACGCTTCAATTTTTGGTAGTAAGCATGGAAGACAACATTTGAGTGCCACTGCTTTGACATGTCATTTGTATACCACAAGGTGGAGAACCTTGCGGCCAACAGCTTCGATGGCTCAACTTTTGGGAATGTCACTCCTTCTGGCATCTGCCAAGTGACAAAGGCGATCAGTACCAGTAACTAACTGAAATGGAATTCATAGCCCTGATTTTGTACTTCACGGTGGTCCTTCTCGAGTTCGTTGACGAGGTAACTCACCTAGTTCATTTGCATTCCTTCTACGCACTTCCCTGCGAGGTCTACTGTGAATCCAATGACCTGCGTCGGATGGTTCTTTCTGACGAGCTTGCCAACTATAAGCTGACAAGCTAGGCACACTGCACCATCCTGGATGGAGGATACCTTGTAGCCTCGCTTTCCCTTTTCTACATTGCCATAATCCTCCTTTATGCGCTATGCCAGGGATCGATCTGAAGTCTTCCCTGGGTAGAACTACGGATGGTTCGGTCCCTGCATGATTAGTCCTGTGATGAGGTGGATCAACGCTGGATCCACAGTCACGTGCTTGTAAAGCCACATATACCCTCCATGGTAACACGACAGGAGGATTTTAACGCAAACGTTAACCTCCTAATGTCGGCCAAAGTGAGGAATCTTCATTACATTTAGTATTTTCGATTGCGCGAGCTCCTTAATCCACGACTGTGAGACTATGTGTGACTTCTTCCCAGTCGTCTTCATCAAATACCTATGCGGCGCAAGCATCGCGTAGTTCTTCCTATCTCCAAGTTTAAAGTCGTTGTTCTTTAGAGCTGGGGTATGTCCTAACATGGGTCCAACTATGCGTATCCAATTTGGGATGTACATAGTGATCAACATGTACTCAAAGTCTCGTGGGATGCTGTCACGGTTAACTGTGCCAACCAAAGGTGGTATGTAATATGGAAAGACTGACGGGATCTGCTTCGCGTTAGCCAAATCATTGCAGTGCTTTATTCGCTTCGCAGTCGCGGTTCGGCTAGAACGACGTCCAGTCGAGGGGGATGCTTGCAGGTCTCCAATCGACGATGCCTGTATACCTATAGACATAACTCTCTCAGCCATGATCTCCACAAGAATATCCTCCACAGACTTCTCTAACACGCTATGTTCGCCCGACATTCACACTTGTAACCAAATAGATCGGGTAGGCGAATGGTCAAGCGAGGTAATCAACCAGATGGTGAGGTCTAGAAATCACAGTGCGATATACAATCGATTCTCTTTTAGCTCAGATAATCACGGGTGGAAAAAAGTGGTCCCGGTGCAGCGTCCGATGGGTTAAATAAGCAAGTGTCGTAACGGATTCCTCCAACAGGTAGGAATTCCTTAATCAATACGAATCTGTCCATTATGGCATGGTCTCAATGGTCCAACGACAGTCTTTTTGTCAATAACTTTGTTTCTAGCCATTCCAGAGCATTATTCTAATAGTCGAGGCACCTCCAACGATCATATAGCTTCACCATGGCGAAGTCCCATTCTGCGTGGTTTTGATATTCTGGCGAGGTTCAAGTTCTGTAGATTTGTCTCCTGTGAATTTTTCTCTGAAGATTTTTGTAGTTTTTCTAACTTGGCTTTCTTCTTACTAAGCTTTCTTGAATTCTTTCCTATGATCTGAGTCTATGGATTCCTCTTTTCATTCTTATGCTTATCTTTTCTTAGCATAGTGACTTCGCGCTGCTGATGTTCTTTCAAAAGGTTCAGAGATAATACCTCTTTGGTTACTAGGTCCTGGGTGGACACACTTTCTTCTTGCATGGATAGGTCCTTTAAACCTTCTTGCTCTCTTTAAACTTTGATAGCTACTTCTCTTTCGTTCTGCTGCTTCGACTCAACTTCTCGTTCTTCTAACAGTCGATCTATTCTTCTATCTATGAGATCCCTTAGTTCTTTCTTTTTATTTTCCATGGCTTCCTCCTGTGCTTTCCTTTTGATCTGATCCTTTTCAATCCAAGTCTTTCCTAACAAAAGTGGAAAAAGGGGCGTTGTTCTCAACAAACTTAATGACTTCAAATTCTTCTTCAGTCGATGTTTCATGAGAAAACATAGGTATATTAGTAACTCTTCCACATAGGGTTATCATCTTTCCTTTAAACAAGCCTATCCTTCCCAATGAAGGTACCATGGTAGGATTTCCCAAAATTTCCCAAGTGCTTTCTGGAATAATATTCACGTGTGTTTATTCATCCAATATATAGTCTATGTTGAAGTCTTATATTCTTGTAACTATGCGATGTTTTTCTTTCAGGATCTCTGGTAAAACGATGTCTTTGTGATCATCCATTACTTCTTTTAACTGTATTAACATAGTCTTTGATTCTTTCTCTTTATGATTCTCTAACATATCCTTAGTCTTTTGACCTGATTTATAGTTTTCTTGTCTCATGTTCATCCTTTCAACTTTAGCAATCATCCTTGGGCAATCCTCAACCTCATGACCAATAGATTTACAACAAAGACAAATAGGACCTATACCAGGGAATTCCTTAGCAAGATGTCTCGGTCTTCTGCAATTATAATACAGTGTCAATCCTCTCTTTATTTAAAACGATCCCCAACCTCTCATGTGTTGCACACTAGGATCACAATGTTGGACCTGCAATCTGCAAAAATTCTTTATAGGTTCCTGCATCCACTTATTAGTCCAAAAATTCTTTCTATGCATAGAAATAATATATCTTTCTCTATTTCTATCAAGTTTATTCATATCCACTCTTTCTTCTAATTGTTCCCTAACATTTAGACTAGGCCAAAATCTATCAAACATACCTAGATTCATACTTTTGAAGCAAAAATTTCCACTTATCTTACCCTTACCATAGAAACGAGATTTAAGATCTTACCTCTTTTCTTCAGATCAGGTTTCTTTCTTAGCACAGAGCTTCGCAAGTCAAGTAGAATATTGCACACTACAACAAACAGATCTACACAAAGAGCTTTCTCTTTTCTTCAGTTCCCAGCAATAACAGTTTCAGGTCCTGGAAACAGAACCATTTGTTGGCACAGGGGCAAACCTAGGGTTCAATGCTTCAACAACGCACCAAAAAAACGCTAACTACCGGTCCTTTTGGAAACACCTGCAAAGCAAATGAAGTCTCACCCGAGGTAGAGGCAGGGGGGGTTGAAAGAATTAGGTGTCTACAACCAAGCTGGGACACAGATCTGTTATTACAACACTTATCAGAGCACTTTAGACAACAATATGCATTAGTTCACATCGTAGATTTAAACCCTTATTACACATCATTACAGTAAACATAAAGATCAAGCACTTCTAATCACTTAGCACATAGCACTAGCTCATATCTAACATCCGTTTATCTTTAAGCACTAAGAAACAACATCATATGCATTCATCATACATTATAATAACAACACTAAGCAAATAAACAACATAAGTCATAAATCACATCGCACAAAGCACATTAAGACACAGGATATACGTTATTCACCCCAGTGTGGGGCTACTTCCACCAACTTCTTCTTCTTCTTCTTTACTAGTCTCCAATCTTTTTACATTCATCTGCTCCTGTGCACAAAGCACAGAGCCAATCTTCGCACTGGATAGGTGATCTGTGCACAACGCACTAGATCCACCTTCCCCATAATCAGGTCAAGGCATAGAGCCAACTCCTTAATAGCACAAAGCCTTACCTTACACAATTAGATTGCACAAAGCAACTTACAATCTCTTGCACTAACCCAAACATACTATGCACATAGCCAACACCAAGTAGTACTTCGTACATTTCTTAGCTACTTATTTATACATTTACAAAAAGACCTAATCATGGGTAAACCCATGGGACGACATCCCATTACCCATTACATAAACCCTGGTAAATCCTTGTTGGGTCTACACGCCCACAAAATGAGTGAGATCCCACTATCTCAACTCTGCTTGGGCGCTCCATCTTCAACCAGCCTGTCGAAGTACCAAAAGTGGTCAAACACGACCAATGTTTCCTCAAAACTTGGTCAAGGGCCAACAACAAGCCATATCAGATAAAGAAGAATTATTCAGAATCCTTACCGAAATAGACTTAGCCAGAAGTACCAACAAGGTTCAAGACCCAAACTTAATCCTCAACTCCTTGTCCTTAACCAAGCAAACCTTCGATGAACAAGTTGATATTTTAAAGGGGTTTTCTTTAGAAAAGTTTTACGACATCCTTGAATATGGTCAAGATGACATGGAGAACTGGCTAGTGGACTATTCAACACACAATGAATAAATTGAACAGGTTATACATAGTATTTCTATCGATCTAAGGAAATACAAAACAAGCTTTTCAACATAGAAATCCAGGACGAAATCAACATGGCCCCCATGAGAAGCTACATTGAAGAATGGCTCCAAAGGAGAATCAACAAGCTCACCGACGAAGAGCAACAACCGGTTGGCATGATTCTAGTGGTCGTAGACGAGAGCAATAAAAAGGCATCAACAAGAAAATAAAAAAGGGAGAAATAGATACCATCATAGTAACTCTATACTGATCACATCTTCCTTTCTTTATCAATCCACTTATTCTACCTCTTTAAATAGAAATCTCTAACCAAAGACTGATAACTTCCAATTTCTTCTTTTCATGTTTTCCTCTCTACCATCGTGCACTTCTTCTTTCTACAGTCCTATTTCTTGTACTTATTTCTTTTATAGTCCACGGGAGCCCTAATCCCAGTCTATATGAAAAACACATTTAAATTTCCAGAAATATGTAACAGACATTGTTAATTTTTGATAAATTTCAAAGAAAACTAATTCAAGAACAATTTCAGCAGTGCCTTGTGGGCTGCTTTCGGAATGCTAATTTAGTTCTCTTTATGCATATCGATCATGTTTTTTTATTTTTATGTGCTCAGACATTTTTTTCTTCAACTATGCTGGATGTCAGGAAATTGTGTTTATTAAATTTGAATATTTAATGTGTGTGATTCCTGGTCCTTTTTTCCAGGAACCTTTATTTCGAAAAAAAAAAAAAAAAATCTACTACTATCATTTTTTATTGCTTTAAGTCCTTACAATGGAAAGCTTCTAAGTCCCATATTTGAACTATACACGCCCCAGGAAAAAACTTAAACATGAGTATCACATCTATAAAAAATGTAGTAGGATTGACATCCTCATTCGCATATTAACTCCATATTAATATAATATTATGATTAACTAATTCGAGAATTCGGGACTCCGGTTCTTCGGAGCTCCAGCCTTACTTCTACAGTGAAATTCTCCCTGGGCCATCTACCAGCCATCACCCCATTTTCTGCATGGATACCACCTGTACGTCAAGTTGCTTCCCACGTATCTCTGTTACTTCCGGCTTCTATTTCTCCCTCGGTCCTACCATAATAGTACATTTATTCATATTCCAACCTGGCATGGACTACACTGCCATGCAACACTTGTTAAGAATGAAAATTTAAAATAATTTTTTTTTTTTTTAAATAAAAGTATTACTATATTAGAAGCTTCCAAAAAACTAGTTTAACATTGCCAAGTCATACGGGCCGCAGTTACTGGACTGCCCCATCTCGGAGGAAACCAGTCCAGCCATCTCGTTGAAGTTGGGCTATTAAGTCATAAGAAAAATAAAGAGAGCATAACTTGTCTTTTGCATACCTATTGGACCTAGACATTTAGACACCTGGAAATTAAGAAAAGTAAGCCTAGACACCTGGCTTGTAGGTGGGCCAAGTGGCTGGTGGAACTGCAGGTCCAGGCTCTTCCTCATTGTACACTGTCTCATAGTACCCAGGCTCGTCTTGCTCCTTATTGCGCTCAGCTACAGTGGAACTATCCTCATGCATCTCCTCCTCCTTGCGCTTGCCTGGTGTGCTCGTCTCAGGGTGCGGAACGCCGTCTCCCTCAACTCCGGGGTCTTCATCTTCGGCTTCTGCGTCAGAATTTGGGAACAAGGCATCGCGCAAGGATGCCAGAATTTGGAGACAGTCGGCCACCTTAATCTCCATGACCTCCACCCGAAAGTGCAAGTCTGCAACCTCCTGCCGCAGCTCAAATACCAGGGTGTACAGAGTAGCTAAGTTGTCCCTGAGTTGTGCTTTGTCAAAGGGAGATGGGCTACCTGTTGCTGATGGACTGGATTGTCTCTGAGAGGCTTGGTCGTGGCTCAAGTTGTTGGCGGGAGGTTGGGATGGTCCGGGGTCGGGGAGAAGTCGATGCAAAGTAATTGAAGTGTTTGGGATGATGGCCATGGAACCAAAATGCGGAGGCTGCAAATTTACAGGGGATGAAACAGTCTGAAGGCTAGGCTGAGAATCGTCGGAGGAAGTGTCTGGTGGAGAGAGCGAAGGTCGTCGAGGCTTCCACGGCGCTCCTCGCCGTGGTTTTCCTCGTGGCCTCGTCATGGAGCAGTCGATAAGAAATGCAGAGAGAGCGAAGGTCGAAGAGTACCGGGGGGGGAGGGGCTCTTTCTCGCACCAGAGGAGACCAGCAGGGTGACTGTCTAGCTTCGGCGGAATGAGCCCGAATAACATAACCATTGCCATTATAGCCCAACACATTTGAACTTGCAGCGAAAGGACTCCTGCGTAAATGCACTTCATATCAATATTTAAGCGATTAAATACCCGGTGGGGTGACTGGCCATTGCACATGCCTAGCATGCGTGTCCATACCACGGCGCCCAGTACCCTCAACCGCCTCCTGCCACGATATCCCTTGTGACACCCCATCCGGGGAGGAATCTACCATTCCATCTCTGCGAATACACTGCTATAGAATGGGGTGATTCCGATCCTGGGCTGCATTGCAGTGAAGGTCTGGGCCTCTCCAGTTGACCCCCAAGTTGGTGAGATCATCAACCACTTGATTTGATTTCCTGCGAACATGTGTAGGGATGATGACCAAATTTGGGTTGATTAAGCTGGCGATGATTTGTAGGCAGTGTGAAATTTTCCAGCTGGGTGAGATACTGTCTGGTTTTGCGCCACTCAAAATGCGTTTCAGCAGATTGATGATAACTTGAGAGTCGCCCTCAACAATTACCTTGGTGTAATTACTTTTAATGGCTTGTTGCAGTCCCTGGACGAGTCCCCACAGCTCCGCGGCATTATTTGTAGTGTGCCCAAGGGATCCTGCCATTAAGTCAAGGATGTGTCCATGGTGATTACGAAAGACCACCCCGTACCCTGCAGCACCCAGATTGCCTTTGGATGCACCGTCAAAATTAAGTTTTACAAAGTCTTGGGGGGG
>JASDQU010283714.1:0-14455 GCA_032191745.1 Picea mariana
GAATTCATTCTGGAAAACCAAGTTACTTGGCCAGTATGAATTCTAAAAAACAAAAAGAGTTCTACTTCATTTCAATTCATTTTGATTTTTATTAGCAAATATTTTCTTTCTTGCAAAAGAAATCTAAGGACTTGAGGACAAGTCTTAGAATAAGAAAGGGGGAAACAAATGTCTTTTTATCATTTTCATTTCAAGCATTGTTATCCTTCTTGTATCAACATAAAGACATTCAAGCATGAAGACACTCAACATGGAAGCTATTTCAATACTCAACCTCAACTTCAACATTCAAAGCTATAAGAGGAGACTTCATGTTTTGATCATCATCCATAAGGGACCTGTTTTCATCATTATCCATAAGAGACCTATTACTTGTTCAGTCATCATTCAGAAGGGACCTGTTCCAGAAGTATCATTCAGAAGGGACATGTTTTCATCATTATCCATAAGAGACATGTTACCTGTTCAGTCATCATTCAGAAGGGACCTGTTCCAGAAGTATCATTAAGAAGGGACCTGTTTCAGAAGTATCATCCAAAAGCATCATTCAGAAGGGACCTGTTTTACAAAAACCATTCAGAGGGGGACCTGATTAGTAGAAGTTTCAAGACATCATTCATCATCACTGAATCATCATTGGAACCTGACAAGCTACAAAGAAGCAAGAAAGCAAGTCAGTGTATTTTCATTTTTAATGCTATAAATTTTGAAAATTCTTCAAAGTAAATAGTGTTAAAGAGTACCTTTTATTTCTACACCTATTTCATCATACATTTAGCTCATATCCTATCTAGATCCATCCACTATTCACTATTTAGACCTGCTCCCTATGTCATACAACTATCCATCCACTATCCATTATTACTATCCAATAACCATCCATTTACTATGTCATTACATACACCTAGCCTCCTCTACTTACATTTGAACTCATAGCATTCTCCTTAACCAAGGTATAAAAAAGAGGGAATCAAGCATTCATAGTGGAAATGGCCCTAAAAATGATGAAATGTTTATGGTGAAGCACCTTAAAATTTCATTAAAAGATGAAGATTATTAAATTATAAGGGAGAATGTTCATCTTTATAATTCAAATATCAACCAAAAATGCAATTTTGTAGCAGAATGAGGAAGGAAAAGGCATCAATTTTTATACAAGGCAAAAAGGGAATGGAAAACAGTATATACCATGCAAAACCGTATGTATACTACATAATCGTATAATACTTGGAATCAAAAAAAAAAAAAATTGAAAATGGTGGATGGGGGCAAAATTTAGCCACAAAATTTGAAATTTCAGGAAAAATATGGTACGAATTTGCATAATAAGAGGAAATCATTCAATTGCATGAAGAATTGTGAACCCAACTTACGAATTTGATGAGGTTTGCTGCCAGAAACGTACTGCCGAATGACTGTGTATCTGCAGAAGTGAAATAAGAAATGTACAGGGTTCTAAAAATCATTTGAAAGCCATCCATCACCTATCTCCTTAAAATTCTGAAGAAACCCCTCTTCATTGCCGCTCGTGCAATGTTAAAACACACAGGAAAAATGAAATTTGCCAAATTGAGTCAAATCCGGTTGTGATTGAGCTCAAATCAGGAGCAATTATGAGTTTGCATGCCGAATTTGTAAGAATTCTGGTAAAAATCTGAAAACCCCTTTCATTTCACCTTGAATTCCTCTCACACGTTGGTAAATTTGCCACCGGTAACAAAATCCCCAATTTGAAGTCGAATCCGGCCAGGAATGAGTCTGAGTGCTACTAATTGAAGTCAAATTGAGGAGAAGAGAAGTAATTCCGAGAAATTAGGAGCAAATGTGAGTCCGCATGCTGGATCTCATGAAAATTCTGTTACATTCTCCAGTTTAAGAGTCTGTTCAAAATAGAATGCATTGAAGAGGAAATTGGGTAAGATTTGGCCGAATATTGACAAAGGGCATTGCCAATATTCACAAGCAAAGAGAGCAAACGAAAATTACAGTAAGACTACCAGTCTACAACAACGTGGAGGGTTTTCAAGTGTTGTCTGGTAAGCTATTATACCATGACATTAAAATTCATTTTTAACCCATTTCATTTGCCAAAAATTCATTCCCGTGAACAAATACCTTCCTTAGCAGAGAAGATTGTGGATTTAACACAAGGACAAAGGATTTAACACAAAGACAGAGGTGCATTTGTTAATACAGGGGAAAAAAATTGATTTGAAAGGCACACATTATCAGGTATGTTTTGCACAGGAAATTTTACCATTTCCTTCAATTGAATCAGGTAAACTCAAGAGAAATTACCAGAATTTAGGGAGCAGGGTGACAAGTTTTCATAATCCTCAGCAAGAAAACATTTCTTCATTTACACAGAATTTGTATTTGTCTCAAATTTGGATATACAGAGGATGTGTGTTATCAAATTTTTGAAGATTGAAGGGTTAAATCAAAACAGAGTGGGTATATTTTTTAATTTTTTTACAAAGAGGCACATTCTTTTGATTGAAAAAAATAGAGTATATAATGGATGAAGTAGTTTTCTTTGAAAACAATGATAAATGTCAACAGTAGCATGTTTTCATTGGGAAGGAATGACTATTCTCTTGAATAGGAAGAATGTATATATGAAGTTGATGAAAACAATGGACATTTTCTTATTTGAAAGCTGTAAATTTAATTGTCCAAAATGATGAATTTTAGAGAGGCAGATTCTTGATTTTCTTGACAACAAGGATAATTGTCTTTAGTTTATGTTTTTACTATCTTTGTAAGCAAATTCAAAAGAGAAGGATTAACATAGGGATCAAACTTGGATGATAAAACAGGGTATAGAGATTGAAGCCTCGATTAATAAAAATGACCTCAAGACTTGAACCAACGGCCTTTGATGCCTCTATTTAACACCCAGACTGTATTCAGATGCTTGAAGCTAAAAATTGGACAACTTTTCTCCAAAAGTTTGATGGACATAATATAGAAGTTGCGTGTTAGTTTGCTTTGAAATTTAATAAAAACAAAGTCAAAATTGGGAGGATGGAATTTGACATAAATGAGGATGTTATTTCAGAGGCCATAGGATTGACCAACATTGGAGAGAAATATTTCAAAATAAAACATTTTCAGGAGAAATCTTGGGTACCATTTGTTATGAGGTCTAGGGTATCATCTATCAGCTGGAAAAATGGAACCCAAAGAAGTTGGCTTGTGCACCCATGGAATGAGTTGGTCTATATCATCCAAAATTTTATAACTTGTGAAACTAGGTATAGCATCATTTACCTTTATCACATCAAGTTACTACAACATTTGAGGGGAGATTGCATGATAAATCTTCCTCATTTTCTTCTTAAGAGTTTAATTAAAATGTCTAAAAAAGCTCAAAAGCAGGTAGAAGATGTAGAGAAGGGGATTTACCATTGTGGTATCATTAAAATCATTTTGACCCATGAATTGATGAAAAAGGGAATGAGTTGGCAGCAGTTTCTAATTGAGAAAGGATTTCAAAGCAATGTTTTCCAGGAAAATGAAGTAGTAACTAAAATTTCTGATGATGATAAGAATGATGTCATAAACCCAAAGACAACATGCCAAAAACCGTCTTTGGGTAGAAGGACACTTCAGGCAGCACAGGCAAACAACTCAGGAGTACAGTAGCAGGTGGACATGGATAGTAAGCATATATTTTTGCATGAGGACATGCAAAATCATCTTCCTGGGGGAGATGTTGAGTTCATTTTTATACCTTCATTTTGCCTTATAAACCATGATTTCATCCATCAAACCTTTCATTTCACCTTATATTTCATCATATTTCTCATCCAAATAGCTATGAAAGGTACATTTAGCATTGTTTAGCTTTTGAATTAATTTTTAGAATTTTTGGTATTAAAGTTGAAAATATCACAGAAATTACGGGATTTGACTAAATCCCGTAATTGCTCCTAGGTTCGTGTACTTGCAGGATAGCTGGGTGAAATCTGAGACTTGGGCCATGATCCTTGATGTACAAGGATGGATGATGAGCTATCAGCTTCGAGATCTGAACCTTCCAGGTGTCTGGTCAATGCTGGTCAAACAGGGCCACTTCAGTAGAAAATACCCTATTTTAGCCTTAAATCATGGACAATTTTAGATTTTCTTGAGATTTGGTCATATTTTATAGATCTGAAGGGGGTATTCGACCTTCCTAGCATATATTATGGATCTGATCATGATCTTTAGGGGATTTATTAGCATTATTAGTTTCAAAACTCTTGTATAAATACTCTAAAGCATAGACTACTATGACACCCTTTTGGATGTGAATGAAGAAACTTTAGAATTTGCAATCTTGAGATTAGTTCTGCGTTTTGTTCTTGATAATGCCTATGATATGATGATGTGGATGCTGCTGGAAGCTCCTTCTTAGCTGAGACAACTCAAGTGTACAAGTGAAGCATTGGAGGGCCCCCTTTGCCAAACTAGTACACTCTTCCTTTATGTTCTTTTCAAGTAATCTTTGATACATGTTCTAGATCAGATCTTGCTGTAGATGAGTTTATTCTTTGCTGTAGTTATATGAATTCCATAGTTAAGTAGAATGCTTAATGTTTTTAAGCCTTACTCATGTTGTGAATAATTTCTTGAATAAGAATTCAATGTGTGGTTTGCTTTCAAGCATTAGGATAATCATGAATGCCTTTTGAGTTATTTATGCTTTCAACACTTTTGATTTAATTGATGATAATTTCTAATGAATGAAAGAAGACAATGAATGCATCTCTTGAATAAGAGTTTTGTCTTTCTATCATTGATAAGCCTTAGAACTAGTTTGAATATCTCTTGAATGCTTACTGTGGATACTCTTTAGGAAAACAATTGCTAATTACTGTCATGAGATCTATGAATAGGACTTCTGAATAGAAGCTTAGTACCTCTTCCATATTCATCACTTTAGATACTGCTTAGAGAAACATTGTTGAGTAATGTCATGAGAAACTATGAACAAGACTTCTGAATAGAAGCTTAGTTTCTCTTTCATATCCAACTCCTTAGATACATTTTCATGCAATAATCAAATCTATCTTAAAGCTCATATATTTTGAGTGCCCATCTAAGTCTTACAAACTCCGGGTTGACAATAAATGCACTCTAATTTACTTGAGTAGATTGGAGCCCAACAACTATTATGGAATGGCTTGTGCTGACAATCGTACCAGAAGTACGTAGCTTCATGGGTTTAGCTGGATATTATCAACGGTTCGTCAAAGGTTTTTCGAAGATAGCAAATCCAATTACGAAATTGCATAAGAAAAACAATAAGTTTGTGTGGAACAAGAAATGAGTGGAAGCATTTTGAAGGCTCAAGGAGCTGTTGACAACAACGACGATACTAAAATTCCCTGACATGGATGAGGAATTCTTGTTATGCACAAACACATCCAAGGAAGGCTTAGGAAAAGTATTGATGCAAGATGGTCAAGTGATCGCTTACATCTCAAGGAATTTAAGAAAGCATGAGGAGAACTACACAACGCACGATTTGGAGTTATTGGCCATTGTGTATGCCCTGAGAGTGTGGAGACACTACCTGATTGGACATAAATTCGAAATGAAAATAGACCACTATGGTTTGCAACACATTTTTATGCGAAGTGACTTGAACATGCGGCAAAGGTGTTTGTCGAAACTGTTTAGCGAGTACGATTTTGAGATTACCTTTATAAAAGCAATAATGAACAGAGTGGCAGCTGCATTGAGTCAGAGACCACACATATTTTCGGTGATACCTCTTCAGACGAATCTTCATGAAAATATTCTAACTATACATCGCAACCATGACTGGTATAAATAGGTTAAGGAAAATATCGGACTAGACACCATGTTGGTACCAAAATTTGAGGGATTTACTGTGGAAAATGACAGATCAATGAGATATAACAACCAGATTTACATACCGCCTAACGATGAGTTGGGACGTTTGATCTTAAACGAATCTCATAGAGCAGTGTACATGGCTCATCCATGAGTCACGAAGATGAGGGAAGACCTTAAACCCTTATTCTTCTGGAAAGAAATGAAGGCGGGCATAGTCAACTACGTGGCGAGATGTCTAGAATGTCAACAAGTGAAGGCTGAACATAGGCATCTAACAGGATTACTACAACCACATGCTATTCAAGAAGCGGAATGGGAGGTCATTTTGATGGACTTCATCATTGGATTTCCACTGATGGAAAGGATGCACGACTAGGTTTTCGTCGTAATTGAAACTTTGACGAAGAGTGCACATTTTATTCCTGTACGTACTACATATCAGGCGCCAGACATAGCTAGAATTTTTATCAGCGAGATTGTGAGATTGAATGGTGAACCTAAGAGGGTCATATATGATCAAAGATCGATGTTTACATGATGATTTTGGACTAGTTTCCAAGAGGCCTTGGGAACCCAACTTAACTTTAGTACCACGTATCACTTGGAGACTGATGTGAAGACAGAAAGAATGAACCAAATCTTGGAAGATATGTTGTGTATGTACGTGATGGACCAACATAAGAGTTGGGATGATTTCTTGCCACTGGTAGAGTTTGCATACAACAACAACTATCAAAGCACCATTAAGATGGCACCATTTGAGTTTCTTTACGTGTGATTGTGTCAGATGCCTTTGAGCTGGGATCGACTTGAGGATAGGGTCTTGGTAGGACCAAAAATGATCCAATAAGTGGAAGAAAAAATGAAAATGATAAGACAAAGGATCAAATAAGCTCTGAATCGACATAACAACTATGCTGATGTGAATCTCGTTGACCGTAGTTATGAAGTTGGTGATCAAGTCTTCTTGCGAGTGAAACTGCACAAGAGTTCGATCAAGTTTGGAAAGGGTGATAAACTCTCTCCTAGGTTTTTGGGACCTTTCAAAGTTGTGGAAAAGAAAGGACCTGTGGCCTATCGAATATCCTTTCCTGATTCTTTGAGACGTATGCACGATGTTTTTCATGTATCTGTTTTGAGACATTATGTTAGTGATCCTACACATGTGATTGACATGAGTTCTTTGCAGGTGTCGGATGAGGGTGCAATCATGGAAGAACCAATCCACATTCTATACCATCACATTCGATAGCTATGATGTCAAATATTTGATCAGGTCAAGGTCCAGTTTGACAATTATAGTCCACACTCGACTACCTGGGAGGACACATATGATATGTGCCGACAATTTACATTTTTGTTTGATAGTTAGACATTTATATCTTGTCAGATACTTTATTTACTGCACATTATACTGTGAAACTTCAAGAAAAAGTTTAAAACAAGAGGGGGTGTATGTAAAATCCCTCTCTTGCGTGCACATGATTTGACTTATTCTTTGAGGGAACTTGCATGCAAGTGATACAATTTTAGTATATGGTTGTCTGTTCACTTATGGATTCTTATTATGATGTTGGATTATGATGTTATGTTATTTGATATCTATTTATAGACAAGTGCTATTGACGGGTTTCTCTTGAGTGTGAAAGACACTTTACATATTGAGGGTGCCGATGGCATCGATGGACCTCCTTGGACTCTATATCGAGCTAGGGAGTGGACTGTATATGGTTTGGCTATTTTTATTTATGAGTATGTGACATATGATCCAGTATATTATGATGTTGTTTATGGATCGTTGACAAGTATCGTTGATGGATGCAGGTTGACGAATGCTTGCTAATCAGACTCACATAAGGAGTAAAGGGGCCATGCACAACAACCCGGTATTGAGGGAGAGGTGTGGAAACAACCCTGCCACAACCTACTAGCAGTCCCTCCATGGCTTGAATTGTAGGTTAACGATTACCTAGTTCGAGATATCCACGATGCTCTGAGGACATATTGAGACAGTCTCTCATGAATACTCTAAGGGGCGTACAATAAGAAGGGTCCTTATTCCTTAGAGGCCCTTAGTCTCTCACAAGGTCTCCTGATGGAGTATTGACTCCAAGGGATGGACACCTACCAAAATCAGTCAAAGGCGAGTGGAACCCTTGGAGCATGTAGTGCGTCTTGAAGGGCACACCACATAAATAAAACTTGAATAAAGGCGAGTGGCACCCTTGGAGCACAGAGTGCGTCTTGAAGGGCACATCATGATTTTTAATTAAGGTGAGTCAATGAGCCTAGGTTCCTAGAAAACAATAATTTGTTTTGACTATTGCCAGACTTAAAAATAATTAATAAATGAGTAATTTGATTAATTATAAAATCCCCTAAAAAAATTCTAAGACTAGTTTAAATTTTTTTAAGCCTAAGTCTAAATTGGGTAAGAAGAGTAAAACTAATTAATAAATTAAATAAAAGTTGGATGGAGAAAAAAAATCAAGTTAAGAATTAAAAAGGAGAAATATTTTATCTAAATATTTAATTATTGATTATGTGCAAGACATGCTAAATTGGAATTAAGATAAGAAGGGAAATGAATGTAAAAAGGAATGTGGAAGCATAGAAAAGAATCTAGTCTAGTCTAACTAAAGAACTTTTCTAAATTAAACACAACTAAGTTTTAGAAAGACGTTAGTTATTAAAAAATAAATAGAGGGAACAAAGGGACAACTAGGAGTAATTTTAGGGGCACTTTTAGGATGGGTGAGAGAATTTGACTTTTAATTAAATTAAATAAGTGAATTTATTGGTGCAACTAAGGGAACATGTGACAAGTGTATAGGGGGAATAATTCCTAACTAATTTTTAATAAAACAAATTAAACGTGCAAATGGAAAGTGGTCACTAAGAAAAACTCTATAAAATTAATGGCTAAGAAGAGGAATAGATCATGACTGGTATGCGTAAAGTTATGCTGTCGAAATTTCTTTGACTAAATTTTCTTGTGGGAGTTGGGATACCCAACTAGAAAAAGAGAGTGGTAGCTCAACCTTGCGAGGTGAGCTGGGAGCTAGATTTTTCTCTAGTTTTGTGTGCGTGGCCCCTTTGTGGCTCGTGGGGATAAGGGGGGATAAGAGTACCCATAGTGTTGGGTGGGAGGTATCGATGAGGTCTTCATGATTATCAAGCAAGAGACAGGAGGGAGCGCAATCACGTAATAACACCTTCAAATTCTTCGCCTCCAGTTACGATAATCCTAAACTGAGATTGAGCTCATTAAGTTTCAATTTAAATGTTGTTTAATTCTATTGCATACACATTTCTAGGAAATTGTATTCAAGGTTTGATATTTTTACTGATATTTAATTAAGCATGTCGTTGCGGTAATCCCATCTTCGTATTCGTTTCGCCATGAGAAATTTTCCCAGCCTTATGCTTTCATCATTGCATTATTGTTTCGTTTTCTCCCTGGAAAAACCCTCACTTGAAATTGATCGTATTTATCCTCACTTATCGAACTCATTTCCTCCTAGGATAAACCCACGTTTTGAATCATTGGTTACATCTGCATTTTTTTATGGAACCTTCACCCAGTAATTTTATCTCTGCCCCCAAAAAGATTTCCCTACCAGCCAATTGATCTAGAATTGATTTTAAAAATTCTTCTGATCCTTGCCCACAAATTACTTACTCTCCAACAAATTTTTCCTCTGCTATTTCTCATTCGACTTCTGCATTGGGTTGAAAGACACCTCAATCATTTTCTCCACATTTGTTTCCCCTCCAACAAATTTCCTTCTTCCTCTGTGATTGCACTTTCTTGTTTGCATTTTTTTTAATTGTTTTTCCCATGCGTTCCGCAACCACGATGATCATTTCTCTGCCCAGCAAGGTAATCTCTCCTGGTCATTTATTCTCTCCTTAACCTCTGTGATTATTGTTTATTTTTACTTAGCAAAATTCATTTTTAATTTCCCAGCGAATTCATTGCTATGTACATAAAAAATACCTCTTTATTGCTCTGCGATTATTGTTGCTTTTAATTAGCCAAATTCGTTTTTAATTTCCCAACGAATTCATTTCTATGTACAATGAAAATACCTCTTTATTGCTCTACGATTATGGTTGTTTTTACTCAGCCAAATTCGTTTTTAATTTCCCAACAATTTCACTGCTATGTAGAACGAAAATACTTCTTTATTGCTCTGCGATTATTGTTGTTTTTACTCAGCCAAATTCATTTTTAAATGCCTAACTAATTCATTGCTATGTACATCGAAAATAACTCTTTATTTATCTACGATTATTGTTGTTTTTACTCAGCCAAATTCATTTTTAATTGCCCAATGAATTCATTGCTATGTACAATGAAAATACCTCTTTATTGCTCTGCGATTATTGTTATTTTTACTCATCCAAATTCATTTTTAATTTCCCAGTGAATTCATTGCTATGTACAATGAAAATGCCTCTTTATTGCTCTGCGATTATTGTTGTTTTTACTCATCCAAATTCGTTTTTAATTTTCTAGTTAATTTATTTCTATGCACAACAAAAATACCTCTTTATTGCTCTGCGATTATTGTTGTTTTTACTCAGCCAAATTCGTTTTTAACTGCCCAACGAATTCATTTCTATGTACAATGAAATTACATATTTATTGCTCTACAATTATTGTTTGTCTTTACTTAGAAAAATTCATTTTCCATTTCCCAATGTAAATTCCTCCTCTGGTATCTTACCTCTGTTGATGCGTAGTGTAATAAATACGAACCCATGGGCTCTCCTCCTTCCTCCTTGCATTTGGTATTGTGTGCTGAGTTGGCATTGAGATTTCATATGAGAGCTCGTGGCTTGAATGTTTCTTAATAAGACTGAAAATTGGGCCTCGGTCCCGTTGAGTGCTCAACACACCCTAAAAGCCTTATGAAATTTTATCACTTTTTGGGTACCACTTGTTTTCTTTTACTGCCTAATTTGGATTCACTTTGGGGGATGGTTTATTTTGTTTTGTTTTCATAACTCGTATGAATCAAGTTAGAATGGTTGAAATTGTTAAATAAAAACTTGTGTCTAAAAGAACTTGACATCCTAAATAAGAATATGTAGCTAACATTGCACCCAACGCGCTTATTTTTAGCATCGACAAAATTCAAGTAGGTAAAGCGGCCCCACAATTACACTAATCGCCGATCGCCAACGCACCATCGACATCAACATAAGACAAAGTTTGTTTGCATGAGTTATTTTCCATGAAGTTACAAGAGATAGTCGATCCCCATCAGCATCGAAAAAATACGGGAGGGATAAACAGTGACAAAATCCATAAAGAAATAACTGATAGTCGATGACTGATGCGCTTGCTCGGGGTTGGGGAAAATATAAAAAATATTAAAACAATAATTTTTTTCTGCATTAAAGAAATCGCCGATCGCCGATCCCCGATACACTTTCGGCATCGGTACTTTTTCGAGAGAGTTGACCCGAGAGCACTTGGGTAGGTTTATTGCCGATCCTTGATACTTTTCAGCGTTAACAAATAGGATCAGGTTTTAGAACGTGTAGCTTAAGGAAAGTCTCAATTCTGATTAACACGAGTAAATGAAGATGTCAGTCTCGAGTGCCACATGTATTTATCGCGTAGGGGTGTTGCATGACCTGGTTTTGTCTCAAGTCATATTAAGTGATCTGAAAATAGAAGGCTGACTTGTTATGCTATGCAAGCACCCTCTACTTCATTAAAATAAACTTTACAGGACCTTGCTTCATGTGTATAAATATGCAAGATAAAATTATGTGTTAATTTCATGCATCTTCTTGTAAATGTTTATGTGTGAGGAATTGTTCTTTTAGATGGTTAAATATGTACTTGAAATAAATACACAGCAACACAACTTGCAGCAAATAAACCATCAAACTCACAACAAGAACAACATGATAAAGGAGTTCACCCCCCTCCGGGCTACATCTCCTTGAGCCTCCATCAATGGACTTGGCTCTCTGGGATTAATTAGTCAAAAGTTATTTTACAATATGATGCTCAACTCCAATGGAAAAATAGACTGTACCATTGATATCAAAACACATAAAAACCCCAAAAATGACTAATAGAACTCTGAAAACGGATCATGGCTCATCCGGGCATGACCTCTTCTACATGTGGCCATAAGCTTCCCTGAGCTTCTCTTTGGAAAAAACACTTGTAAAAGTCCTCAAAAGCCTATGAAACCTGTCCCAATGTGTTCATACCATAACAATTAGCCAAAAATGATTATTCAATCACAGAAAACAAACATAGGCTCACCAAAACATGTCCTCAATCAATGAGGGCTTCAAGCTCCCTGGAGCTTGCTGAAGCTTAAATGGTGAAAAAACTGCAAAATAAGTCTTCAAATGGCCTTGATAATAGTTCCAATGGATTCAGGACGTCCAAAAACCCCTAGCTGGGCTTTTACGGCACCTCAATTGACCAAAAGATGAAGAAGTTAGGCCTCCTCCATTTTCCTCCTTCAACCTTGCTGAAACTGGTTCGCCAAAATGCACCCTTGTTGAATGAACCAAGAACACACGCCATTTAAGGCGTAAAAACCCGGCACCGGGTGCAACCGCGCCAATGGTGCAAACCGTAGGACGGTTAGGGTGCCTCCAGCCCCTAGCCGCCTAGCTCCTGGGCGTATAAGGGTCATGTGACTGCGCGCATGGCAAAAAGTGGTTAATATGGTTACAACGGTGTAACTGCCCGCTCCGGTCATGGGCACATGAAACCACACATAAAACCATAGGCTTTAATTATTTGAAACTCCCGTGTGTGTACCATATGTGGTCATATGGACACACACACAAAACCGTGTGGTAAACAACCCAAAACGCGCGCCATTTAATAAAAAGTATGGGCATATGTGGTATGCAATATAACTGTGGGCTATATTTGAAATACTCCCCGCGCGTACCTTTTAAAAATAGTCATGGTCACATACAATAAACATATGACCGCGGGTCAGGGCTAAGCCCCAGCCCGACCCCCCGCCAACATAGCATTAATGTAAATTCAAATACATATCTTTCCATATTCATTACAAGATTCAACGTGTGGTCTATTGGCACGACGGACTTTGTTAAAGCACTTACCAAAGGGGGAGGTCACCGGTTCAAATCCGGTTGGCTCCACAAAATTTTAAACAACAAACCAATTAACCATTAGCCAATAGAGGGGTGCCACGTGGCAGCCCATGACTGGGCCACGTGGCACCTTACCATTCGTCCAATAATTGCCACGTGTCAAAACTTGATTCTCCCAACTGTTAACCAACCAAAAACTACCACGTCACATATTCCATGTCAGCAGGTATGGCCAAGCCACATCAATGTACGATCTCTGCCATGTCAGCATCCGTACAGACTGTACGGACTGCACAGTCATCATCCTTTTTTTGCCTGTTTGACTTTCCGAATAGATCACGATATCTCTCGCTCCCGACGTCCGTTTGAGATGAAATGAATTGCATTGGGTTCATGAAAACGAGGGCTACACTCACGTCCTATTTGAGGCAATTCCGAGAACGTTGATTTTTGAGCTAAAATTTGACCCCTGGTCCAGATTTTGATCACACCTTCCCACTGAAAGGCTTTTGGACCCACAAAAGCTTATGATCATCTGTCTGATTTCAAGTTATATCAACAGATTCTACTTGAAATTTTTTTTCGACAATCACCTGGATACTTTGACATGTCGTGCACTGCAACTGGCTATGTCCTTCAACCACTGCTCTCTGGTTGCTGCTGACCCACTGTTCTCTCTGTGCTTGGAAGAATGCCAACCTTCCCATTGAGAATCAAGTCCCTCTTTCAAAATTTTTGATGTCAACATAATCAGCTCTCCAATGGTTGCAAAAACTTTCCTGCGACATCTTGTCACAAGCCAAAAACACCATCAATCTTGAAAACAAACTATACAAGACTGAAAATGATGCCAACAAAATCTTTTGTTCTTCAAACAAACTATCGCATCTTGTACTTCATCAAAGTACATGGCGTTTTCCTACATCTCGATGTACTCAAAATTGACTTACAAGCCAACAAACACCATCGACTAAACACAAGTTGAACAACATGATCGACACAACATAGTCGTCAAAAAATCATCAACACTAGTCGAGACTCATTTGAAACATATCGACCTTCCAAAACGACAAGTCGACAAACATGATACATAATCATGTAACAAACATGAATCACTCATGATGAACCATCACCAGGGTCACTGCTTACACATACATAAAAAAAAATGCATGTGCATGACTCTTCAACTCTCCTTGCAGTACAAACATAAGTACATAACCCAAAACATGTGGGTACATAAGAGTTGAACATGAAAAAATAAATAAATGGCTGCAACAAGTGAACATCATATCCATATTTTACATCCTCCTGGCGAATTTATGCAACTTATCATGCTTCCCATAAATGCACACATAACGCTGAAAAGTGCATTTACAACAGAAAATGCAAGCTTTACTTGCTCAAGAAATCCAACCATTTCTTACCAAGCCAACTCAACGGTGACTTTTTCTGCTGAACATCGTCCTCTTGTGAATCATCTTGACTCACATCGATG
>JASDQU010283716.1:0-14551 GCA_032191745.1 Picea mariana
TAAATCGATTTTGACCCCTCTCTTCAACACAATTTTTTATGTAGGTTAAGGGTGAAGCAATAAAGGTGCATATCAGTGATAAAGAGGCAGCATACCAAAGAAGCATATCGGTGTTGTATATCAGCAATAGAGGCTGCATATTAGAGGCATATATCAGCAACATATCAATGTTGTATATCAACAACAGAGGCATCATATCAGAGTTGTATTTCAGCAAGGTCTCTTAGGTCTTTGTCAAGTCAAAGTCATCTTGGCAAGCTCTTTAAAAGTAAAACATTCATGGTGGATATTTGTAAGTGATCTTACATTATTAATGCAATAAAGGAATATCGTTTGTTGGTTTTTTTCTCCCTGTACAGGGTTTCCCCAGGGTATATGTGTTGTTGATGTGCATGCTTACTTATCTACATAGTTATTGCTATTCGGTTATGATTTGGTATTTGTTGAGGAAAAGATATGAAATAATCTTACTCAAGCATCTTTAGACTCTGCTTTTCTAGAGAAAAGTAGATGGGAATATCACCCTATGTTTATAGCCAACAAAAATAACATCCTAACTCACAAGTATTAATTACGAGTGCTTAGTCTAGTCTTTTATCAACAAAAAGCTTGGTGGAAATTTAATTTTTATGTAATTTTCTGAACATATCAATTGCTGAAATAAATGTAAAGATAGAAGTAAAGTCACTAAGATGATAATCAAGACATATGAGACATAAATCAATCATTTATTTCATTCAAATTCACCAAAGAGTCATTTTCTTTACAAAATCTCATACATAAATTTTGGACCAAAGTCAAACTTAGAAATCCTTGATGGAATAGAAAAAAGGACTTATCAAAGAAAACCAAAAATGAATTCTAAAAGTTGGATCAGTAGGCCACAGATCGCTGCCCACTCGACTCTGCACAGTAGCCTTTGTCAGTCATGAAAATTAATTCACAAACAGACAAGTCTACATAGACTATCAAGGATAGATCAATACCTCTGAAAAACAAGTGTTTGAATGACGTGATTCAGCCCTGAGTATTGTTGTCTACAATAAGACCCTACTATCATAAAAGAGAATTAGGTTTGTGATGAATAATGAATGAATGAAAAATGAACCATCTCAACATAAACTCAAAGAGAAAACCTTAGTATGCTTCTGATTCTATCCTCCTCTTGTTCCTCCCTTTCCTTTGCTTTTAAACAAATTAGAATTGGCTGAAGTAGTTGAACCAACTCATTAGTTAAGTTAATTAAAAGACTCGACTAACTTTAGCTAGGGGGAAGAGTAATAATTATAATAAAGGTTATAAATAAAATAATAACTAGTATGTGGGACCCCTTGCGAATCCCTTTAGTTCATAACAATCATAACAATAATAACATAACCATTAGTTAAGTAAAACACACCTCCTTGTGTCTCCCATCAACATATTCACTTTTGGAAAATCTAGCTCATGAAATTTGAAATTATTTTCAAAAATATTACTCATATATCCAAAATAAAACATGTCCAAAATTTCTTGAAGTCAATTGTCCTTAACAATGATAAAAATAAAACTTAAAAACCATATTTCCCAGTCTACGATGCAACCCTCCCTTGATTGTTGTTGTCACCTCTTGATTTTTCTGAATTTTCCTTTGGTTGTGCAGAGCCTTTAGGCCTAATCTCGTTGATCACGTGGGAAAAATCATCCCTCAAATGCATCTGAGAGGACACATTTTGTCAGAGCCATTAGAGGGTGAGGAAGGGGAAGCAGTGGATTTTCCTTTATCAAGGGCATGGTGGGCCTCAATTTTCAATATCTTGCTAGCATGGGAGGATTTCACTAGCGAGTGGTCATGGGAAGCTTGAACAATGGGGTTCATAGGTAGAGGAGCAGGAAAGGACAAGTTGGGCCAACCATGATGTTGGGAGACTGTCGGGTGGAAAATCTCCTGCCATCCATCTGTTGGCATGATTACAGGAACAATGTGCTTGTCATTGATGGAAAGAACACCAACGAACCAAATCTTGATAGCGCAGAAGACAAGAAAGCTCAAAAGAGATAGAAATTTCCAAAAGTGCAGACGAGGTCCAAGAGACGGACTCGCAGGAGGAGCAAATGTTGAGACCCGTGAACACTTACAAAACCTTCTAAGTTGGAGAGATCAGAAAACCATTGTATGCATAATCATTCAACTAGAATATGCTCTTAACTTTCAAGGAGGAAAACTTATAGATGTGCTCTTAAGATCTCAATGGATGAAGAAATGGCAAGAAGAAGTGGGAAATAACCAATTCCTTACAAGACAACATTGGAAATATGTAACAATTTCAAGGGCCCTTTAGAGAAGACATCATAACAGCTGTGTAAGATTGATTGTTATCAGTGAACAATGCTTTGCAGGAGTGTCATTGTGGAAGAATTGATCCAACATCCTATCTTGACCAAACACTAAAAGATGATAAGGAAAAAAATCACAACAGAAGTAATAATGCATAAATTAAAACAGCGGTAGTAAAAGACTCAATTGAAAACAACAAGGAAACAAAACTTAACTTAGAAGGAAGAAATCAAGGTATTGTAAGCATAGAAAAGAAGCACAAAAATTGAAAGCAGAGCTAGGCTATTAGTATACATAAGTCCAATCATCATTAGGAATTTTCATGCTGGCCCCTCGCAATACGTCAAGTGAGGAATGTTAGTGTTGTAGGAAAACAATTGTATATGTAATTTCCTTAAAATGTATGAGTTAGTGTCCAAGACAAAAGTAATTTGGAAGGGACCCAACACTTGAAATTCTGATGTAATTATCAACCCTTTGATGCACATGATTAAATCATCAAGATAAGCATGGAGACTGACCAATTCATTGAAAGTTGTGTGTATAGGCCCTTTAAAGGTGGTACTTGCATTAAATAAGGAAAAAGGCAGGCATTTGTAAGGCATAATGTCGCAATTAGTAATGAAAGTGGTTTTGTGAACATTTTCCCCTTTAACTTTGATTCTCTTGTAACTAGACAAACTGTCAAGGGCCCTAACTATGACTCTACCACCTATTACAACAAAATTTCCATATTGAGAGGAGGGAAGGTATTTCTCATAATCGATTTCCTAAAAGTTTGAAGATTAATACAAGTTCTGATATTATCAGTGGTCCTCGAGGTCGATTCCCAAATTGAAACCCATTCAGGGTGGACTGAAAAAATCATTCCATCCCTTAATACATCTCTCAAATCCCTTCGAAAGGGCGCTTCCAGTGAAGAGTTAACAACTCCTTGTTTTTATCTATCTAGTTTCATAATATGTCGTACAAGACCAGGATCAAAACCATGAAGATCCTCATAGGACCAAGAAAAAACCTTTTGAGATTCACTGAGTAGCCTGGTGGACCCCACCTCTTCTTTAACAGAACATTGAACATTTATTTAAACATTCATTGAAGACTCAGGTGTCCTAATGTTCAGGAGGATGGATTCAACTACCTTCTTTCGTAACTCCTCTTCTTTATGTTTTTCTTTATTTCCTACAACACTCAATGAAAACGAACTCTCAAGAGGAGTTAAGCCCTCAGGAATCTTACTATTTTCTATGGGTATAATCTCCTTGAGATTAAGAGGCTCATTTTGAATGACAACACAAATGCTCTCATCGTTATGGATGGCCTTCCAAGATCCTTCATTTTCAGGGGTGTAAGGATGATGTAGAGATTGAAAAAAACAATCATGCCTGTGAGGTAAAAGTTGTTCATTAGGAGAGGTTGCAAAGACATCTAATCGATCAGCCATTGAATTTAGCTCCTTATTAACATGAGTGATGTTGAAAGATAGAAGTTTTGAGACAAGTTCCCAAACATTCTGGGAGTATCATTCCATCATCTTGTTGCTAGGAGAGCATATCTTACGTATCAGGCTCACAACAAGTTCATAATTTACGAAAACTGAAAGGTGACTATTACACATCAACATTGCTCGCTTAGATAAGTGTCACAAGTGTCGCATGTTCCTCACAATTGTTGCAAGTGTCGCATGTGGTTCACAAGTGTCGCAAATGTCAATCAAAGCTTACTGCCATGATGATGACACCAAGGAGACACTTACAATACCTCAAACACCTGATTTGGAGGAAGAGGGATGGTTAAATGAAGTCAGGTATCTCTTGCCACCTAAAAGGAGCTCTCAAACTAAGGTTTTAAGGGAGAGCACTCCCCTATCTCACCCTTAGGAGCACCGACACTTCCCTATAAGGTGCTAGGGAGCATTATAGCACCAAACTGCCCCTCTGAAGGAGTGCTACAAATATTTAGAGCGCTGGTGCTCCCCTTGAGCCTACTAGGGAGCGCTATAGTTCCCTGATGCCCCTTTTGAGGTAGCGCTATCTAATCTGGGCAGTAGTTGATCTGTTGAGGAGAATAAGGGGAGGATCTTTCAATCTTGGAAAGCAGTTGCATTCGAATTCCTGGTTCAGTCATGATCTTAGGAGAAGATCCTTGGTTCAAGGAGGGAAATCCTGAACTTACCCTAAAGATATATCAAGAGGTTAAGCCTCTCTAAACCTATATAAACAGGCTTTATCATGGTGGAAAGGGAGAAGAATTGCAAGCATGAAACCTATGATCTCATAAGAAACACACGGTGAACTGGAGGAGAGTAATCAGTGAAGCTGTTGTCATCCGGGTCATGGATCTTTCGAGCAAGGGTTAGACAAAGGGGACTTGACGAAGATGTCGCATTCGCATCTACAGTTGTAAGTTACTTCTGTCATTGTTATCATCAATATGACACGCTTGACCTGTTTCTTTCTAGTTTGTGTTTAATCTCACATGAACTTGTCTATAATAGATAGATCTATTTCAAGCTAATATCAATAGAGTAAAGTGGTCATACTATTGTTTGTCTACAGGTCTCATCGAGGAGTGAAATATCAGAGCTCAACTTGGAGTGTACAGGGACAAATGCCAGTAAAAGGTACTTCTTTTATCCTTCCTCCTCATGCATTAGTTCGTATAGATCTGAAAGGAAGTCAGTGTCCACGTTAAGCATCTTCTGTCTTAAGAGTTAAGAGTCTAGCTCTCAAGAGGAGATCTACCTGTCTGCAGGGAGATTTTCCTTCAACAGTGAAGACAACCGAGATTAAAGGCGTTCTCATTGCCTAATAATAAAGCTTTGAATTTAGCAACATTGTTTGAACAAGCAAACTCTAACCTGTAAGACAGATTATGAATTTTCCCTGCAAGAGAAACCAAGATAATGCCAGCCCCATTACCTTCATTAGAGCATGAACCATCAAAGTGCATATGCCATATATCATCATTTGATTCAATTTTTTCAAAAGGAATATTGTCCTCTTCAACAAGGATGGAATACACTCCTAGGTCTTCTTCGATATAGTTTACACTAGATTTCGAAACACTCTCTATGTAAGGTGAAATTCTTCCCTCTCTAAGGACTATAATATTATTACCATTCTGAGGAACAGATCAATGGGTTCTGTCGAGCGAGAGGTATCCACCTGTTAAGACTTTCCAATATCTCCCCGAGATAATTGAGTAGTTTCTTACAGGCATATCAATTACTTGAATGTTGAGAGTTGTCCTTTTCTCTGGATGAGTCCATAAAACCAGGGTTACATCCTTAATCCGCCTATGGTTGTTTGTTGTAGACTATTATAGGAGGGCATGCTTCTGGCATTTTCATTTGTACAAGACAAGCCTAGCTCTTCCATAATAATCTTCGACATCACACTTGGGCCTGAACCACCATCGATGAGGCAACAATGGCCAATCTTATCCATGATCTTTACAGAAATATAAAAAGGGGTATTTTTTATAGGGTATCTAAAGTTATGTAACCTACTTTATTTACAGAAGAATCCTCTTCATTGAACTCTTCAGAAAGATTGGCTACAATGGAAGCTTTTCCTTCCATGAATTTTTTCAGTTGCATATGTTGTTTAGGGATGAAAACCATGTCTAGGAGGTTTGCATATGGTTTGATGTTGGCAAATTGATTCAAGATCATTTGGAAGAGGGGGCGTGAGGAGTGATTCCTTGACTCTCAAGAATTTTAGGAATCTAGGGCACAACAATGGTTGAGGATGAGCTCGGGCTAGAAGAATTGTGGGGAGGATCAAATTTTCCTTTGGGGACGTAGGCTTTGTTCCTAGTGTTGATGACCATGATATCCTCTGGTTCTGCAAATTCTAGGACAATGATAGTAGCTTCTAGTCTTTTACCAAAGCTATTATCTCTGAACTCTTCTTTACCTCACATGTGGTTTCCTCATGGTGTTCCTCACAAAAGTTACACCAACTCCGATGCAGGATAGCTTTAGGTTGAAAATTGTTCTCAACCGGATTTCTAAAGGGGGGTGAAAAATAGGATGAATCTCTAGGGGTGAGAGGGGAGACAGTACCCTTCCACTCAAATTCTATCATACAATTGTTCATATCCTTTACTAGTTGTAGGAGAGCGGGCATGTATGTTTGTCTAACTGATTCTCCCTGAGGAAGACCAGTTCTTTAGAGCTTTTCTTCGTACTCTGAGCAAGTATGCAGAGTGAAACTAAGATTATCAATGGCCTTTTCTTTAAGCCTATGACGATATGGGGAAGGAAATTCATTGTAACAATGCATGAAAGTGGCTTGGTTTTGAGGGTGGATAAGTTCGGGGATTTGATTGTACAACTTGGTGAAACGCAAGTTGAAAGACTTGATGGTATCTCCATCCTTATAGGTGACATTATTTTATTCCCTTAACTTCTCGGTGAGGCTTTTGGATTGCCCATAAGAAGATCAGAACCAATAAATTAACTCCTCTGAGGTAGACAGGATCTTAGGGGGAAGATCAAAGAAATCGGTTGCAACCTTTCCTTCCAAGGAATTGAAGAACAAGTGCATGCAAGTGTCATTGTCGTTAGCCCTTTATGTTATGACAATCATTAAAAAATTCCACCAAGTGTTTGTTTGTATTGACAATGTTATTTCCTGAAAACTTAGGCAAATTCTCTTTAAACTTTGGAAGTGGACAAGTAGCAGGTTCTAAGTTAAGAGGAGAGGACACATGCCACTGTGTGGTTGTGGCGTCTTCTTCGAATTGAAAAATCCCATACTTTTTAATGACTTTGGTGTGGTTTGTGGTAGATTTTACAAGGATATGGTGGCTATATAAGCTACCAATCGCTGATGACAATGAAGATTGAGAAGATGGAGCACTTCCAGTGCCACCAGAGCCACCACTAGATGTCATCTTGTGGATGATAGATGAGGGAAAGAAAGATGAGCTGGATGAATTAGATAAATTTCTCCTTAGAGCACTTTGTTGGGAAGATAACACAACATTTATTATTCCTATTTCAACAATAGGATTGTTTTCGGGTGACAAGCCTCTTCTTCTTCTAGAAGCACGAGAGTCTAAGGACGTGAAAGAAAGGACAGAACTTGAAGAAACAAAGGGTTACTACTGATTTCTAGGCTATCTATGTCTAGCCTCTAATTGTTCTTGAGCACTAATATCTCGTTCAATTGCTGCCCAAGAATGGTTAAGCTCAGCACGGGTATTGGCAGTGTCTAGCATGGTGTTAAACAGGTTCAAAGAAATGACAGTCTGGTCTTGAAGACCGGGCTCGATATTGGGTTGTCTTGCAACAGGAACAATCATTAATATAAAAACAATCAAAGACTCAATTTCATAAAAAAAAAGATGTATCGATGAAAATCGAGTATAAAAAATTAACTGGAGAGATATCGAAAATCTCCCCAGTATGGTCACCAAATAAATGTTGAAGAAAAGATATGAAATAATCTTACTCAAGCATCTTCAGACTCTGCTTGGCTAGAGAAAAGTAGATGAGAATATCACCCTATGTATATAGCCAACAAAAATAACATCCTAACTCACAAGTATTAATTACGAGTACTTAGGCTAGTATTTTATCAACAAAAAGCTTGGTGGAAATTTAATTTTTATGTAATTTTCTGAACATATCAGTTGTTGAAATAAATGTAAAGATGAAAGTAAAGTCACTAATATGATAATCAAGACAGATGAGACAAAACAATCCTTTATTTCATTCAAATTCACCAAAGAGTCATTTTCTTTACAAAATCTCATACAAAAATTTTGGACCAAAGTCAAACTTAGAAATCCTTGATGGAACATACAAAAGGACTTTTGACTGAAAACCAAAACTGAACTCTAAAATTTGGATCATCTTGCCATGGATTGCTACCCACTCGACTTTGCACATAATCCTTTTTCAATCATGAAAATTAATTCACAAATAGAGAAGTCTACACAGACTATCAAAGATAGATCAACACCTCTGAAAAACAAGTGTTTGAATGATGTGATTCAGCCCTGAGTATTGTTGTCTACAATAAGACCCTGCTATCATAAAAGAGAATTAGGCTTGTGTTGAATAATGAATAAATGAAAACTGAACTATCTCAACATAAACTCAAAGAGCAAACTTTAGTATGATTTTGCTTCTATCCTCCTCTTTCTCCTCCCTTTTCTTTGATTTTAAACAAATTAGAATAGTTGAAGTAGTTGAACAAACTCATTAGTTAAGTTAATTAAAAGACTCGACTAACTTTAGTTAGGGGAAAGAGTAATAATTCTAATAAAGGTTATAAATAAGATAATAACTAGTAGGTGGGACCCCTTGTGACTCCCTTTAGTTCATAATAATCATAACAATCATAACATAACCATTAGTTAAGTAAAACACACCTCCTTGTGTTTCCCATCACCATATTCACTTTTGGCAAATTTAACTCATGAAATTTGAAATTATTTTCAAAAATATTACTCATATATCCAAAATAAAACATGTTGTCCAAAATTTCCTGAAGTCAAATGTCATTAACAATGATAAAAATAAAACTCAAAAACCATATTTCTCAGTCTGCGATGCAACCCTCCCTTGATTGTTGTTGTCACCTCTTGATTTTCCTAAATATTCCTTTGGTTGTGCAGAGCCTTTAGGCCTAATCTCGCTGATCACGTGGGAAAAATCATCCCTCAAATGCATTAGGGAAGACATGGATTTGTCAGAGCCATTGGAGGGTGAGGAAGGGGTAACATTGGCTTTTCCTTTATCCAGGGCATGGTGGGCCTCATTTTTCAATCTCTTGCTAGCATGGGAGGATTGCACTGGTGAGTGGTCAGGGGCAGCTTGGACAATGAGGTTAATAGGCATAGGAGCAGGAACAGACAAGTTGGGCCAGCCACGATGTTGGGATATTGTCAGGTGGAAAATATCTTGCCATCCATCCGTTGGCATGATTACAATAAGAATGTGCTTGTCATTGATGGCAAGAACAAAAATGAACCAAACCATGAAAGCATAGAAGACAAGAAAGATCAGAAGATATATCGGTTTCCAGAAGTGAATACGAGGTCCAAGAGACAGACTCACAGGAGGAGAAAAGGTTGAGACCCGTGAACACTTAGAAAACCTTCTAATTCAAAGAGATAAAAAGCTCAGGAGGAAGAGCGATAGTGGTCATTGGATCACCAATCCAGAGGACCAACAACCATCGGATTGAATTAATGGAAGGATATGATAAGTTGGGAAAAACAATTGAGAATTTGATCATCTGAATTTCCGTCAGCCATTGGATTGATTTAAGTGGAAGGACAGGATAAGAAAGAGTTGTTGATCTAATATCTTTATCAATGAACAACATTCGTTTCAGATCTAAATATGTGAGGAGGTTACGCTCCAGAGAAATCACTTCGAGAGTTTCAGTTTGAGATCTAAAATCCCTAAAGTCCAGAGAGCCGAAGATCCATAGTAAACGCCAGCCATCAAGTCATTTTAAAGTGGAAGGACATGATAAGCTAAAAAAGAAACATCGCAGAAATATCAAACCGTCAATCTAAGAACATGATTGATGAACAACATTTAGTTCGGGTCTAAAATTTGCTTGGAGGTTATTGTTCGGGGATTCTCACTTCGAAAGAATTGGCGACTTGAAAAGTCGAAATACCCAAAGTCCCTAAGGCCGAAGTCCCGAAGTGAATGAGGATCCACGCTAGCAAGACTATGCTAGCAAGGACACGTGGTGCAATTAGACAATGACAAGTTTCAATTTGATTCAACATTTCAGGTACGTGCAAATCACAAATCTGAGTGACACGTGGCGACTACTAGGCTCATGACACGTCATCAAGTGACATAAATAAGTCACGTCGCTCTGGGATTTTTACTTCGAGAGATTTACCACCAAAACTTGCCCAAAGTTCTGAAGTCCTGAAGTGGTTTGGGGTCATCCATCGTCGAGGAGGATAGGTGGCACGAGATCCATAACTTCAAAAGTTTGTGGATGGGGAGAACATGAAAATCATCGAAGACAAATCTCGACCATTGATCATCAAGGGGAGTATGTGTCAACTGATCTAAGATTTCAGAGAAATCTCACTTCAATGATTTCCAGTTGAGACTTGATAATTATGAAGTCTAGAGACGCCAAAGGATCATGACCGTTGATCCGAAAGGGACACACGTCAGTGGATTATCAGCTCCGGGAAAAAGAAAAGGAAGGTTAAAAGGTTGGAAAGTTGAGATTTTTGAACCCTGAATACCTGAAGGGATTGTGACCGTTGATTCGAGAATACCAAGCGTTGTTAGATCATGAACTCCGCGTGAAATGTTCTGGAAGAAAGCAGAGTTTGAGAATCGAGACTCCCGAAGCCCGAAGCCCGAAAGAAGAAATCGATCTCGTCCGTTGGTTTGGAGGGCCACATGTCACTTGGTCGTTGAGACTAAGGATCATGCATGGATGGAGGAAAGAAGGTAGGAAAAGACACTAGATCAGAGTCTTTGTTCAAGGAAATCTTTCAAAGACCACAAGATCAATGATCATGCCTGATTGTGGGATCAGAAGTTGCTCGAAAGTTAATTTTCTAAGGGAAGGACGCAATTGAAACCACAGTATTGGATAAGGGGTACATGGCAGTTGGAGGTAGATTGCAGGGAGAAAAGCAGTTAATGCCAAACCATTGTTGGATGTGCCCACAATCATTCTCTTATGCAAGGACGTAGCCCAAGGTCACATGTGACAGGGGGCTAATGAGAAGAGAGCTCATGCCCACAATCACGTGGTCATCTGAAGTTAATCGCCCAAGGTCATATCATAAAATAGGGAGCTAGTGCTCGCTAGACCAAGAATGTGAAGCACCTTTTGAAAAGGCATATAGTCACCACTATAGGTCACATGAAGGAAGGGTCCTAGAAGCCAAAGAAGCCAAAAAAAAAGAATGGTTGTAACTTCCATAGAAGACGAAGAATTTTGACTGACAGAGAAGCAAAAGATTCTCAGAATAACTACCAGAGAATCCAAAGAACCTGGAATAACGGCCAGAGAAGATGAAGAGTTCGCATGATGATCAGGCAGATGACTCGGCATGTGAAAGACATGTAGAATAGAGAAGAGATAGTGTGTCTCTCGGAGAGTGATGCATGCAGATAGGACGAGACACAATGTATAATCGAAAGGGGATATATGTGGCGCAGTGAAGAGGATGGAGAGGCAGAACATAGCATAAAAGGCAGAATAAAAGTTGAACAACAGGCGGTGTTGAGCACAGGAGGAAAAGAACATAACATAGACGCTGAGCAATGAAGAAGCATAAAAGAGTATAGAAGTTGAAGAAGGAAGAGGAGACATGGAGTTTTAACAGACCATATCAGAGATAGAGAAAGTAAGTAAAGTTTTGTAAGATTCATTTAGGGTGGTAGGGTGGTTTAGGGAGGATTGCAGTTCTCTAAATTCTAGTTGGTGCTAGAAGATATTCTAGGAGTTGGTGCTTCCATATAGTGGGTGCTAGAGAAACCTGGTAGTTGGTGCTTCCATCTAGTTGGTGCTAGAGAAATATGAGATTTGGTGCTCTCTGCAAGTTTTAGCTTGTTATCATAGGTTGTAGCCTCATATTTGAGTTGGAGTTCAAATACTTTGATGTACATGAAAGTTGGAGCTTGATTGACATCCTAAGAAGAAGAGGTTTTTACCCTTTATGGATTTCCTTAGGAAATGCAATGTCTCTGTGTATTCTATGTGATTGATCATTGTATATCTATACATGTTAAGTTGTCAACAATATATTAAATAATAATCTAGAAAGAATCAGAAAATAACAGGAAAAGTTGCAAGCTTATATACATAATTGATTCACCCCCCCCCCTTCTCAGTTATATTTCCAACAATTGGTATCAAAGTGGGTGCCTTTGATCAAAGGTAGATCCATAATATTGAACATGACTAGTCATGATGTAAGTTCAACTAATAGACCCCCTTTGTTTGATGGAACAAACTTTGCCTTCTGAAAAATAATAATGAGAACACATTTAATGCCTTTGGGTGTTGATGTTTGGGATGTGGTTGAAACAGGATATGTGAAGCCTGTAGTCTTGGCCTCAAAAGATGATAAGCTGGAGTTTAGATTTAATGCAAAAGAAATGAATGTCATCCTTAATGGACTTGTTGAAGTCGAGTTTGTCAAAGTCATGCACTGTGATTCAACAAAAGTTATGTTGGACAAGTTGATAAGTAGTTATGAAGGTAATGAAAAGGTGAAAGACGCAAAACTTCAGACTCATAGACTGAAATTTGAGAAATTAAAGATGGATGAAGATGAAACTATCAGTAAGTACTTCTTACGTATAGAATAACTTGTCAACACTATGAAAGGCCTAGGTGAAACGATAGATGAATCTTTTCTAGTGTAGAAAATATTAAGATCTCTTCCCGATAGATTTAACTCAAAGGTCTTTGCTATAGAGGAAATAGTTGATCTCAAAACATTGACACTAGATCAACTTCTTGGAACCCTAATTGTTTATGAAATGAGAATCACCAAAGGTAAATCCACTACAAGAGAGCCATCTTTTAAAGTAGAGAAAAACATAGACTTCGATATAGATGACATTGAAGCAAATTTTGTGAGAAGACTGAAGAAAGGATCAGGCAAATACAAAGGTAAACTGCCCTTCAAATGTTTCAATTGTGGTAATATAGGTCATTTTTCATCTAAGTGTCCTCACAAAAGAAAGGATTAGACATATGACGATAAAGAGAAGGACAAACACAAGAAGGTCTATAAAGAGAATAATTTTAAGAAGAAAACCCTTTGTGTAGACAATGATGATGATCCCTTAGCTGATGAAAGTAGTGACTCTTCTATTGAAGATAAAATAAATGATATCATACTAATAGATTTAGAAGATATAAACACTGAAGATACATGAAGTGAGTTCGTTGATTGTGAAGCAGTAGTAGATATTGAAGGAGAACTTGTCAGTGCCATGGAAGAGATTGATAGACTCAAAGAAAAAAAACAAAACAAAAACAGTTACTGCCCAGGTATGAGAAAACATGCAATGAACCATGTGAAGAAATTACTCTGTTGAACGTTAAGTTGGAAGAAGCTAACAAGATTGAATACATCCTCAAACAACAATTGAAGAAATCCAAAACAAAAGGTGAAAAATTGGAAGCTGAAGTAGTGACTGTCAGAAAATATCTAGAGAAATTTCAGGCCTTATATCATCAGAATCTGACAAGTATTAAAGCCTTAGAAGGAGTAGCCTCCATTCTGAATCAGCAAAGGAATTCAAAGTTGAAAACTGGTTTGGGTTATGAAGAGGGATCAAGTAGTGGTCAACCAAGCAACAAAGAATCCATCAAGTTTGTCAAATATACAACCACTGACAACAACAAACCTGTAGAAACAAAGGAAGAGAATCAACCGCCAAGGAGGAGTGAAGGAAAAGCTACCAGAACTAAATTTGTAGAAAAAAGAAATAATACACCCTCTGCTCAAGGAATCATTAGCATGGAATAAATCGACCTGCTCAAAGAAGACATCCATTTTCCATGTACAAAGATTTTTTCTATGGATATTGTTTTTACTGCTCTAACTTTGGCCACAAAGTTGTAAATTTCTCTTTAAGATTTAGACATGAGCAATCAAGACAACCAAGGAATAAATATCTACCACAACAAAGAATGAGACAACCAAGTAACAAATAACCACAGACTGCAAATCATGTGATGGTTGGGAAAATAACGCAGATTACACATAACAATCATTATGATCCTTTATTCAATGAACCATAATGTTACATCTTCTGTAATTATGGACATAAAGCTACAGAGTGTTTCTTAAAAAACTATAAGCCAAATTCAAATCACAGAGCTGAAAACATCAAGGTTTGGAAGAAGAATGAAGATAACAAGTGTGGATTAGTGTTGTCAGCTCAAAGACAAAAATACACATGGCATATTGACGACGAATGCTCCAGTCATATGACATGTAAAAAAATTAAGTTCCTATTACTCAAAGAAAATAAATCAGGGAGTGTGACCTTTGGAAATGATGCTCTAGGAAAGATCAGAGGTAAAGGTCTAGTAAGCTTAAGTAATGGAAGAAGAAAATCTAAATATGTATTATGTGTTGATGGTTTAAAGCATAATCTTCTTAGTGTCAATCAGATAGGTGACAGAGTATGTGCAGTCACTTTCATTGCCAAGAATTGTAAAATAAAGACAGTAAACACAGGAGAGATGATTGCCA
>JASDQU010283717.1:14362-27423 GCA_032191745.1 Picea mariana
TGTATAGCATGCCCCGCACAAAATAATTGATATAAAATTCTGAAACTCACACCCAAAATACTACAGACTGTCCACGATCTAATGAAACCAGTCCCACTCAATTTGGATACTCTAGCAAGAAGTTATGATTGTTTTACCTAGAACACCTTCTTGAGACTAGTCAATAGGACTAGTCAGATACCCTATCTTACACAAGATGTATATACAAATTTAAGATGACCCAGAAGCTGAAATTTTTACCACAGATACCTTACTAATTTCTGTAAATGGCCTCTGGAGTTCAGGGTCTGAAACGTTACAAAAAAAAAATTATAGCGAAAATTCCGCAATGACTCATTTCAAGATGATTCCAGAAAGCTATCTTGTACAGGCTGTATCTCCGAAAGTATAAGGCCTCAGGAGTTGAATTTTGAACCCAATGTACCTTGATCCGTCTACTAAATATCCTCCAAGCCATTCCTTCTGAAACGTTGTAGAAAAAAAGTTATAACGAAAATGCCACGGTGTCTCAGATGTAGTAGTGAAACCCCAAGACCTTGAGCTCTAATACCATATGTTAAGAACCAAATATCAATATAGCATAGAAAAACCTCAGAAAAAGTACTCAACGCCTTGAAAAAGAGATAATTTCATATAATAAGCCTCTTCGAGGGGGCAACCTCCTTTTACCCCACTTAAATGTTCAAGTACAAGATGATTCAAAATGAAAATGTCTCCTTGGTATATATATAGGAGACTAGGAGGTATAATTACAACTAATGGCCTAAAGCCGACATAAATAAAATAACATTACTAATATAATATGCCTCAATTAAGGGGTAATGAGCCAATATTAGGGCTTAACACCTTATCAAGGGTATTCTCTAACCATAGTAATCCATCTCATAACAATTCCTCCTCAAGCAGTGGACAAGCATATTCTTACCTTCACTTTGATAGTAATGGTTTGTCTATTCCTAGCTCATCATACAAAATGACTCCTTTTCAAAGGATCGATACTTATATCTCCATACATTGATCAATCTCATCAATACCAAAGTACCTTCATACATGCTTGTTTTGGGTTGAATGTCATCGTTGTTATTGAATTAAGGATTTTATTTCGAATTTTATCTTGTTATCGTTGTCCTCTTTTTATTTTGTTAAAGTATTTTTAATTTCAAGTATAAAACCATGGAATAGATACAAATTTAATAGTTTTCTTCTTTTAACACCAATAAGATCAGTCACAAGCTAGGGCTTCACATCAAACACTAAAACCTTAGTCAAACATCTTAAAATCCTCAAATACTCACAAATTCTCTAACATTCATGTCATGGAGTCAATTTCAATTTTTCCTTTAATTAGGCATTTTTTTACTAAATGCTTCCCATCAAAAAAAGCAAGTGACAATTGTTCTATTTTTATCTTCAATGACTAGAAATAGCTTATCATGCAACAAAAGTCACCTTTTTGCCAAGATGTTGCGAGTGAGGATGTCTATTACACCAAAGTCGCTCAAGACATGTACCTAGCCCCACTCGTTTTTCACAAGCATGGGCACACAAAAGCACAAGCATGTCATTGGATAGACTTGAACCATTACAAGGTCAATAACAATACATATTTTCACCAACTCTACAAGCCTTTATTGATAATTATGGATTGTTTTACATTTTGGTAGACATGGCTATACCCTGCTCATCTATAAGATTTAAATGCTCCAGCCTCGAATTTAGTTAGTGAAAGTCTCAAACTTTCTTCTAGCCTTACATCAACTACTTTTGAGGCTTCATTCTCTCTTTCACATGTAGCTTTCATTAGATTTGTCAGTTCTTTGGTGAATCTACCCATTGATCCCTTCTAACATGAATTGGTCCAACAAACAAAGTGCATGGCCATGCATGAGAATGGGATACTACAACCCATGTGATTTTGAAAATGTACCTTGGTTAATTCTTGATCACTACTGCAGCGTTTAGAGGGACTCCCTCGTGCCTCACTTGGTGCTCCCTTTTCTAAGGGCACTCATTCGACATCAACTATTGTTTCTCTTACACCTCCCCCCTCCTTGCTCTTAGCCTTTGTCTTTAGCTTCTAATTCAAACTAAGCAAGCCACTTCCATGTGCCCAAAAATTATCTTTAGCTTCATGGTGAATGGTTTTACATTAACTTCTATATGTCAAAATAAGCCCAACATATATATATTTTAGAATTTTGTTTACAACATAAATACCTCTCTCTATAAATTTCATACATCAACATATTGTTGTATTCGTATTATTCCTCAAATCCTTAAAAGAAAAACACTTTTTCAACCTTTACTCCCAAGGCTTTGTGTACATATTTCAATTGTTCGTTCAACTGGGGGGTTACAGACTGAGGGTTCAATAGGCTTTACCAACAAAACCCCATAGGCACCGACATATTCAATCTTCAAGGATTGAAGAAGGTCTCACCCGAGATGCCATGAGATTCACATAAACCATCGGTCTTGTGCAGGGTGTGAAGAAATAAAACATGCAGGCAACCTTTGTCAACTATAGTCACTCAAGTATTCATAACTACCACAAGCCACTGTGTAGAATAATCTAAAACAAGCATACCTTCAAGTTATAACTCTTCATATGCAGAGATAAATGTGCTTCATCCTTTATTCATTAAGCTCAAAGGAATATAAATACACTCTCATACACAGAGGCCGAAGCCTGCTCAAGATGCATTAACATTCAAAAACAAAGATGAGCCATGTGCTCAAATCAACTTTCTTTCTCATGTTCACACATCCAAAATATTTGAACATAACCATGATTGATACAAAACAGAATTGAAGCTCTAACTGCACTACAACATACGCATTCTCATACTACTTGATCACTTACACTCTCTACCAGTGAACAAAACTTAAGCCTTACATATACGCATGCATCCCCCCATATCTTCCATGAAGAATGGCAATCATAACAAACTTGTCAGCTCATCCACCACCTCGACCATGATCAATCGGGTTGTTACAAAAAAAATTACAATGATTGTTGAAGATATTTTCAGATCGATCCTACATGTGATCTCGTTAAGTCCTTGCGCGTAGTACAAAATGGGTTGACGGACGCAGTAAATCCTTGGTTGGTGCAGACGATGAAACTTGGCGTCGCGCAATGCATATGCTTGAGCGTGCAGTGTTGACTTGTGGCGCGTGTGTAGTCTTCAACCCCTTAGGTGCCAACAAGCCCCCAACACTATTAGTTGGCTCATCCCCGAACCAATGACATTGTTTACAATGTGACGGAGGAGGTCCATAGCACTGTCGTAATGAGTTCCTGGATGAATTCTTTGAAATGGCCATCAACCTCATCAAAAATTTATTTCAACTCCTACATCTTGCAAAAATCCTTGACATCACTTGATATGATCGTCAGCGAGGTAAGGTTGATTTGCTCCATCATTTTTACAATTAGAGTTGTCGTTGCTTGTGCATCTGCAAGTTTGTGATAATTCATCTGGGCTTTGTCCACTATGTCGAGTGTGAATCTTGAGAGCCTTTGTTGCTCAATGCAGGTCGACGTAATCTCCTGAAGTTTGTTGGTGATTGCGATCATTGCCTAAAGTTTGTTTTAATCTCCTTATGGGAAACTATTTCCTGGTGATGCCTATCTTGGGTTTCTCTATGTGCAGCAAGTTATTGGTCATGTTGTTGCTGCAATTATGCATACGACTAGCTAAGTACATGGTGTTTGTCCCCTAGTTCATTCATAATTTCAGACATGTAAGTTTGCAGGTCCTATGAAGGCACCTAAGACAATTCTAGCTCGGCGTATGGTAATGGTCGAGGTTTTGGGAAGTTGGATGGCTTGATGGTAGAGATTGTCAATGGACTGAAACACAACACTCTCCTTTGGGTACTGTTGCATGGTGAAGTGGTGTGATATGTGCTCTTTGTCATCCTTTGTTCTTGGAATGGGGACCCTGTTGTTAGAGCAAGCTCCAACTGTCGACAAAGTTTATCCAATTGTTGTGATGACTCTCTATTCATTGTCTGTTGCATTATCAAATTGGCCTTGAGCTCCTTGACAAGGCTCGAGACGAGAGCACAAGTCTACCCTGACTCTTATGCGAGATTGTTGGTATCAATCCCCTTTTCTCTGCTCTGATCGAGCACCACTGTGTGCATGGCGGACTACAAGGGAATTTCCTCTGTAATGGATTCAATGTCAGTCTGTCATGGAAGAGTTGGTGTGCACTCTTGCTCGCTAGCCTCAAGGTTGGGACTTAACCTAAGTGTTGTGTGTGATCTCTTAGTAGGTGGTGTCTTTGTATGTGTTATATGTGTCTTCTTCTACTTGGGCCCTTTATCCTTGTCAATAGTTGTGCCTGTCCACTAGCTCGCATGTCCTTTTTCCCTTTCCTTGGGATGTCCCAGCTTGTCGTTGCTCACCCACTTGTTCTTTACCTTTCTATTGGGCTCTCTCTTCCCTTTTCTTCTCCTATCGCCTCTTGGTCCTTGTCTCTAATTGTTCGAATTTGTGATCAGGTGTGGGCCACAATTGTTTTGGCCACTCGACGACAACCTATTGAATGTCTTCCTCAGTGATGCAAAAAGGAAGCATTCCAATTTTGGCCTTTGGATTTGTGAGTGGAAAAATGAAAACATTTTGGAAATTGCATTCAAATAGGAGGTAGTCCTCATACTTGTCCATGATGTTGTGTGGTATGCATGGTATTGATGCAATCGTTTGTTCAAGTTCGGTAAACCACATATGAAATGCAGTGTATTCTCGACCTGTATGCTCTTATCCTTGGTGTGCTGCAACTCTAAGAATTTCTATGTTGGGAACCATGTCGAGCCCTACGTGTTATAATTGTGGTTCAGTGGTGGTTTCGATGCTACCATGGCCAGAAGCAGTAACACCCAACGATAGTGAAACTCCCTGCTGAAATTTTGCACTTCCAAACAATATATGAACTCATTTAATAGGTATTTTTCCCATGCCATATTAACTTCATCGACGCAACATTCTACAACAACAACTGCCCCCAATGGGCACTCATCTTTACGGCACTTGCATAGCATTTTGTCGTTAAGTAGTTGCATGGTGAATTGGATAATGTGGTCGTTTATCTCTACGATCACCACTCCTCTCTATGTGTACCATACTTAGTGTACACTTCTTCATCCATTGCATCCTTATCCATTATTGCTTTGGTTGGATCGTCTCCTTTTGTGGGGAGGCCTGAGACTAGGCTCATTGTGTTAGTGTCAACTTGATACGGCTTGTCGAGCCAAGGGACCCCTCCATGCATCTGAGTAAGAACCGTATGCATTGGTTCATGGACTGGCTAAGCCCAAAATATGAGCAATCCAACAAAGGCATTATTTTCGGTTGCTTTAGGGGGTTTTCCCATTCCTTGGTGGTCGTTCACAATCGTCCATATGGCCATGTAATCACCTCTGCGTAGACATTGAACTGCAATTTCGGGAACTATTCTTCATCTTGTATATTGAAGTATGCATATTTCAGCTTCAGAATCATTCCTAATAGGGTGCCTCTTATACTTACATTGGGTGGTAGCTCAAGCGAGGAAATGAACCACTCGAAATTGAATTCAATGCTTTTGCATTGTTTTTATGTAACATCTTTGCATCTGCACCTTTTGGTTAGGTTTTGGAGCTGTGGGGCCATTCTCAACTGCGTGTCAGATATCACATCCTTGTGCCATGAGAAATATTTTCATTCTAAATCTCTAGAAGGCATAATTGGTTTCATCAAATTGTGGTGCTCCATTCTTAGAGAAAAAATGTTCTATGTCCATGTTTGCTATAAAGATCTTCCTTCCAATGGTCAAACTATTCTGAAGGAACCTGCTCTGATACCAATTGTTGGAATATTTAGCAATACTAAGAGGGAGGAATGAATCAGTATTGGATAGATTTTAACCAATTTTCCTTTTACCAACTTAACTGGTCATCACATAGTCAATCTTAAGCAATGCAAAGAATTAACCATAACAAAAAAACACAATACACAGATATTTTAAGTGGAAACCCATATATGAGAAAACCACAATTTTTTTTTCTTATATCAATCAAGAGTTGCATTCTTTTCAGGTTTCAACCTGTGAGAGACACCAATCCTTCTGTAAGCACTCATTTACAACTCTTCAAGCACCAACTTGACAGGCACCAACCTATTGAGAAGATGAGGACACCAATCTTCACTGTAAGCACCCACTTACAATCTTTGCAAGCACCCACTTGCAAGAGACACCAATCCCCTTTTCAATGTTTTGCAAGCACCCACTTGCAAGAGACACCAATCCCATTTTCAATGTTTTGCAAGCACCCACTTGCCAGGAACCAACCTGTTACATAGATGAGGACATCAATCCTCAACCTTGCGCCACCCTGCCACCCTGAAATAAATAAGTTACTCCATGTTTTATCAATCACAAAACCTCCTCTTCATAGACAACACAACCAATATCATCTTTATCATTCCTGTAATCGACTTTTCATGTAATCGATTTTTCCTGTAATCATTTTTTCCTGCAATCTACAATTCATGTAATCATCCTTTCTCATAATCAGTTATTGTTGTAGATCGGTCTTTCATGTAATCTGTTATTCCTATAGATTGGCCTTTCCAATAATCAGTTTTTCTTGTAGATCTATTTTTCATGTAATTGATGATCTGTTTTTCCTATAACTGCTTATTTGTTTTTCCTGTAACTGCAAATATGTTTTTCCTATAATCATAGATCTGTTTCTCCTGTAACTACAGATCTTTTTTCCCTGTAAATATAGATCTGTTTTTATGTAACTACTGATTTGTTTTTCTTGTAACTACATATATGTTTTCCTACAGTTATTTCTGAATATGACAATTAAATCTTTATGCTCTCAAACCCTCTCACAACATGGGGGTTTTACACACTCCTCTAAGCTCCCAAAACAAAGTCATTCCATACCTCACAGCATTGTATAATTACTTCATTACATTCAAGAGTAGTATCTATTTAGGGTTAAATCACATACCTTTCATATTGCAATTTTGATTTAGAAACCCTTCTATGGTCTGATTTCAGGCTCTTTGATCCAATATAGCTACACTCTTTCTTCTGACCACTCTTGCTCCTTTGATCTACTCCATGGCCCTAACTCAGATCCACTTACGCTTCTTCATGCTTCACACACACACGTACTCTTCAACTTGATAAAATATTTATACTAGTTATTGTAATGGTTTCGCTACCCATAGAAAAATCAATACTATGGTGTAAGCCCACAATATTTTTCTTGACCATGCCAATACCTTTACCATATCAATAGACCATTTCAGATTGTCTTTCATAAAAAATACTTGTGTGAACACCACCAACAATAAATAATCCTATCTTGACAAAGCCAATGTGATCACGTCCTTTCCTTAGCCAATCATTATCAATACGTCATTACCGAAATCTTGAGTTCATGTAGTTCAATACGTAATTACTGGAATCCCGAGTTCCTACAGTCGACACGTTATTACCAAAATTTCAGTTATTACCGGAATCTTGAGTTCCTACAGTCGACACGTTATTACCAAAATTTCAGTGATTACCAGAATCCTGAATTCCTGCAGTTGACACGTTATTACCATAGTTTCAGTGATTACCAAAATCTTGAATTCCTGTAGACAAACATGTTGGAGACGCACATACTGGAAGCTACAATACATCGCTCAACCAATGACCTCAATAATGCTTATTGCCACATCAACAGTCTAGTAGTCACTTTGACATCAATGACAACACTTTCTCAGCATTGCCTTGATGATTCGCATGCATCTCCTAATTGATACCTCATGTAGTTTGTTATGTCATATGTCCATAGCATCCTATGAATATGTCATAAGAGCGAACACTTCTCTAGCTCAACTCATCGTCGATTGTTGGATTCACATAATCCTACCTACACCCTGTGATGTTATATATGTTTTCTATGATGGAACTCTACACATCCTCATTCACAGGCTCGTTATACATGTCGCCATCATTTGGATTCAACGACGCAATAATGAGCAAAGTGTCTATCTCAAAGGACATATGTTGCTTCTTTTGGTTCAGTATTTCATTATTATTGAATGCCCATACAGTGCCAAGTAGAACTAGATAGGGGTCTAAGCCATCCATAATCTCAATCACCTCAAAATCTGTTTTGGTCTTTTAACCCTTCAATGTTCACTTCCACTTGCTCTAGCTTGCCAATAAGATATATTTTGTATCAATTGGCAAGCTTGAATTGACTAGGAGACCATACCAAGTGTTTTTTATCCATTAACTCCCACGATTTATTCAACAGTATGTTCATGTCGAATCCCAAGTCCAACATGACACCGTCCATCTCATAGTTTTCAAGCTCAGTTGTCATCTTAAATTCTCTTCCCATGCACTTTTGTATGCTCAACTGACACACATCTTGTTCTGGTAGCGGGGCATAAATAGCCCCAATGGTTTCCTCTTCCCCCATACATCTTGTTAACATGTGGGTCAACTTTTTTGCAGCTTTAGGATCACTTAACATCTTAAGGCAACAACTCAAAAAGTCACTTGGTTTTTTTTATTATGCCTCGCATGTAGTGTTGTGTTGTGTTTCCTCTCGCATCGTGCATCACATCTCTTCACGAACGTGTTTCTCTTTCGTTGCCTTATGTGATGCACGTTGTACTTCCTCACGCATGCAGGATTCTTCCAACGCCCTCTCCATTGTGTGCTGCAATTTTTCATATTCAAGCTTCTTCCAATGCACAATGTGTCATGTGTTGCAACTCTTTGCACGCTCTATCATCTTCCAAATCCCTATGTGCATCACGTAGGAATTGTTTTTGATGAGACGACGAACTTGGAAGGTGTTTGCGCTACTTTTTTTTTATCTTCCTTTCTATATATTATAACCTGAACATTCTCTTCATTCCAAGTCGACTCTCATACGAATGCCTCCTTGGGTTACCACTCGTACATCAACTTCTTTTGGCTTTTGATCTTCGCGCAACTCCTCAGTCACCATATTGCAGTGCCCCTTCTTCTCTTCCGATTTTGTCGACACGTCTAGGCAATCCTTCGTGACATGATCTATGTTGTGGCAATACTCACAGAGTACACGTGGCTTTGTACAGAATTGCGACAAGTGGCCTACCTCGCCACAGTTAAAGCAAGTAGGTGGTCTTCCTCCACCTTTGTTTATTCTTCCTCTTCCTCGTCCATATCCTCCTCTTTGACCTCCTTGGTATCCTCCTCTATCAAATCCTCCACAGTCTCCACCCCTATGTTCTTCCTAGACCCAGGAAGCATTTGTAGTATGCTCTTGCATCAATTGTAGCAACCAACAGTGGTTCACATCATGGCCCATGGATTTCCAAAACTTGCAAAGTGGAGTGTGAGTAGTCCTATGATACTTATTGAGTGTTGGGAAATGGGGGGGGTATATGGCCCCATTGTCTGTAAATCTCACACCATTTGGTTTATGGTCTAGTTGGAATTGGATTCAACACATCCATTGTCGTGTAACTCCCCAACGTAGAGAACTCGTTCCTATGGTAACATTATGTGCGACAAAGTACACCACACATTATCGCATGCCACCTTAGACTTAGCCATATCTTATAGTTGCATGGTGAGGTTTGTGAGTTGAGATTGTACCTGCACCATCCCTACTAACATTTTGCCACCTCCTAGCGTAGCTTCTAGGAGCGTCACAATTTCCACAACCTCTGCTTGGGTCATTTGTAACATACAAAATTTATAAATATTAAGTGATAATAATCATAAATAATAATAGTTATAAATAGTTATTCATTGTATAAGGGACGCATCCTTTCATGGATGGTCACCATATGTGCCTTTAGGTTCTCTATATATTTGGCTCTCTCATTGTACATCTATCATCATTTATTATCAATTATTATTATATATATATCTTATTATGGATTCTAAGTAAGTTGTTCATTACGAAATCTTTGTGTTTTTCACATTGGTTGGTTATTTGCATTGGTATCAGAGCTTTGTTGTTCATCCTGGCCATTGGCCATACAGGCTTGTAGCCTCATACAAAAAAAAAGTTTAGAGTTTTTCTTTTATCCAAGTCTTTGACCACGTAAGGGAATTTTTCCATTAAAAAAAAAAATCATCATAAAAAATCACCATTGAAGAAATAATCTTTCACTTGCAAGAAATTATAAGTTATTACCAGATATCAAGAAGAAGGAAAAAAAATAAAGGAAAAAAAAGGGAGAAAGAAAAAGAAAGAATAAAAAAAGAAAAGATAGTTTAAAAGTAAAAGTTCCAAAGAAGAAAGAAGAGTAAATTTTAATTTTACTTTTGGTGGTTTACAAGCCCATGGGTTTGGTAAACCATTGACCCATGGTATTTCCCTACCCTATAAAAAAAAATTTACAGTGGCCAAAATAAAAAGTCAATGACCTAAGTCTTTTGGAGTAAATATCAAATATTGCGGAGTTAGAGATATCCACAAAAAGACGAGGAAAGGTTTTATAATAATTTATAAACAATACCATCATAAATTTATGTAAATAAAATAAAAAGTTTGAAGGATTATTATATTTTTTGAAGTGAAGTGGGGATTTAGGAAAGTGGGGTAGTTGACAGAGAAAAAATTTAAAAAAAAAAATAATATATTTGAAAGTTAAGGATTTAAAAAAAAAAAAAAAAGGTGAAAAGTGTATTGTTTAAAAGTGGGTTCTTGAAATTCATACATTTATCATTTATTAAAAAAACAAGAAGTGAACTATGACATCTACAAAGAAAACATTTTCAGCAAAATGCCCCTATTGCTCAAAAGAGGAAGAGTATGAAAAGGGCCTTATGAATGGAACTCTCCCTTGTCCCTATTGTAAAAAACTTTTTACTTTAGTAGAAAATCAAGGTGACACGCATTGGGAAGTGAAAATAAAAGAATTAGAGAACCAACTAATTCATTATCAACAACACAACAGAAATTTACAATTTCAAGTTGGGTTGGAGCAAATGCTAAAAAACTAAAAAGAGAGACAAAAACAAAATATTGAGCGAAAATTACTGGAAAAAGAGAAAGACATGTCTTACTTAAAAAATCATAACCAAAAGTTATTGGTACAAATAAACAACTCAAAAGATAAGAAGCAAAGGGATCAAAAGTCAAAACAAGTTAATCGCGATCTCATTAAGAAATTAACAGAGAAAGGTGAAGAGAATTGTCGTTTAAAGAACCATAATCAAAACTTGGTTGAACAAATCAAGAAGTTAAAGAATGAGAAGAAATTATCTGAAAAAGATGAAGAAAGCTCTTGCCTAAGAATCCTTAATCAACAATTGCTTGCACAAATTAAAAGTTTAAAGAACGAAATAACGGAAAATTTGGAATCAAAAAATGAAGACGACGGGTCAGGAAATAAGGAAGAACTTTTACGTTTAAGGTGACATAATCAAGAATTACTTACCCAAATTAGAAAGATAAAGCATGATAAGAAATATTTACAAAAAGAGTTAGATCACAAAGAAACAATGACTAAATCAATTGAAATAGAGAGGCTTCTAGTTCAAAAAATCCAAAACTTAGAGAAAGAAACAAACATTGATCCAATTGAATTACCAGAAACATCAAAAGTTGAAAAAGATCCAATAAACAATATTCCTAAGAGATTTGGGTGTCTTATCGTCATCCAAATCACAAGAGTCGTTACGACCAACAACAAGGTCAAGAGGAATCTAAACAATGTTCTTCTTACCAACAACTAAACTACAACATTCAAAAAGAATGAAGACAAAATCGACAACTTATATGGAAGCCTAAAATAAAAAATCCTATCCGAACAATCAATCATCAAACAATTCCAATGAAAGTAGATTTGGGATGGATCACTTCCAAAAAGATGCAGCATATTACTTCAGGAATTCAAAAATTATATCATTTTGTTTCTTCAAGTGTCACACTTAGAAAACAAAAGATCATGAGAAGTCAGTTCGAGTTAGAACAAGAGATAGGTCCTTCTCTAATCATGCTTTGAGGACAAAGCATTTTTAAAGGGAAGGCAATGTAACATACAAAATATATAAATATTAAGTGAGAATAATCATAAATAATAATAATAATAATAAATAGTTATTAATTGTATAAGGGACGCATCCTTTCATGGATGGTCACCATATGTGCCTTTAGGTTCTCTATATATTTGGCACTCTCATTGTACATCTATTCATCATACATTATCTATTTTATCTCATTATATACATTCTTATTCAATATAACTATTGTCCAGTATGGATTACAATTATTTATTCCATTTATGATGGATATCTGTCGTAAGAACTGAATTGGTTCTTTGCATCGTCACTCTCTGCTAGGTGAGCGGGACATGAATATGGGGTAGGATTCCTACAATAAACCATTCTCAATGTTGAGTATCTTGGATTTGAAACGTCAATCTGTCCAACAATATTTTGAATCTTGGTCATAGTCCCACACAGTTTCTCCAACTTCTTGCTTAATCTCTTTGATCTCAGTGATGCATTGTGATTATGACTTAGGCTTCTAAAATTCCCTAAGTAGATCTCGCTTTATCTCTGTTAGGGACCTTACTTATCCCACCAACACAATAGCCTTGTACTTCATGTACCACATCAAAGCTCTGTCCCTAAAGGTGGTCTCCAGCTACGCAATCTTGGATGCCTCGCCTGTGCCTCTCTTCACAAACCATATAGCTTCACACGTAAACCAATGTTGTTATGCATCATTTCTTCTCGTCTCATGAAATGCGAGAAACCTTAGAGTTGATTCTTGGTTCGCTATACTCAATCTAACACCTTGTCTTCTTGACTGACTACTACTTGTTGTTGATACTGACATTCCTCCTTGCGAAGTACTGCTAACTTTTGTTTCTCCTCCACTCATATCGTCTAATGTCTCTTCTTCTACTTCTCTTACCTATGCACTTTCTTCAGTTTCTTCTTGATGACAATTGTGCAAAGGGGGTGGTTCAAAAAGGGGTTCCTTCATACTCTCTCATCATCTTCGGTGAGGGACCCCAAAGAATTTCCTACATTTAACCG
>JASDQU010283718.1:0-10900 GCA_032191745.1 Picea mariana
CATTTGCAGTCGTCTTTTTGATGCTATCATTAGTAATGTTGTCTACATGGATGATAGTGGCTTCAGTAAGATGTAACAGGGTTCAAATGGCCAACAATATACTGTCAGTTGTCATGATTGTGTTACAGTTGATCTTGATGAGACAGGTGCACATGACAGAGTTCAGAGACAGAGGACAAGCTGGGTGGCCTATTCCGAGCTTGTTGACTAGTCAGTAACCTTTTGGGGACCAAAAGGTCTTTTAGAGGGGAGGTGTGATCTAGAATCGGATCCAGGAGCCTGATAGGGCTAAAAAAGGCTCAAAAATGAAAGTGCTCAGAATCCGACGAAACCAACGCCATTGCGTTTGTCTCATCTTCCGGATTCCGTCCATATATTTACTTTGTCAAATGGACTTCGTATGCGAAAGATATCACATTCTAATCGAAAACACAAAAAGGTAAAAAGTCAAAGGTCAACTGGTCAAAAAGTCAATGCTGATGTCAGCATGACATCAACATGCTGACTGTGCAGGAGATGATGTGGCAACTTCTGGAGAGGACATGTGGTAGAGACACAATGGATCGTGCAGCTGATGGTGGACCAACTGTCGATTGACACATGGCATGCAATAGGCAAATGGGGTGGTGCCACGTGGCACCCCATCATCGGTTACTATGTTTAGTAAAATGTTATGAAGTTCATGGGGTTCGACCCTGCGACCTGATTGTAAGGGCAAAGTCTTTGGTAAAGTCCCAACCACCAACGCGCCATGTGTGAAGCTTGTTTATATAAGCCAAACATTAATTATATAAAGTAAATATGTTGTAATATGGCGTAAAAAGGAGGGGGCTGGGGCTAAGCCCCAGCTCATGGTCGCGTAACCCACATAAACCCAAGAGTGTGGATTGTGTATAACCTCCAGCGCGCATCGTAAGCACCGATTCTCCATTCCTTTCGGGCATATGACCGTGGTTTAGCCACTGGAATATTGGGGCGTTAGCACATAATAAGGGTGCGGTCCCATTACCTATTGCCACATGACCACAGAGTTCAGACTAGGGGCCAGCGCACAGCCCTTTGGGCTGACACTTGGCCACCTAAGAGCTATATGACTGTGCAGTTAGGGGCGCGTGCTGGGTATAAGGGGCTTATGCCCATATTAAATCTAAAGTGGGTTTATGTATATAGTTTGTGGGATTTTTAATTGATTTTATGCCTGTATTAATGGATTTTATCCATTTTTGGGAGATATTGGGCATTTTGGAGGCCATATTTTGGGAGGAAGTTGGGGATGGATAACTAACTTCAGATCTATAAAAACCAGGCTTGTTTGAGGCCATGAAGGACAGTTAGAGAAGAGTTATGCTGAAGGGAAGCCAAGCCAAAGCCATTTTTATGCAGGGAAGCTGTTGAGGAGCAAACACTTGCGGGCCATTTCTGGGAGCTCCGGTCATCCGTTTTGTGTGCCATTTCTTTTGCTAGGTTCTAGAGATTTGGAAGAACATGACCAGATCAGTCTTGTAGCCAATTGGCACTGCTGCGATGTATTTTTGAGCTTTGAACAGAAATAAAGAAGCCTCCCCCACAGAGACAAAGGCCCGGAGACGTAGGCAACGTTGTGCCGAACTCCGATATCAATTCTCTTGCTATGGTTTGTTGTTTATTACTTCATTTCAGATCTGCATATGTGTATATGGCTGTCATAATTCCTCTTATTTCCTCATTCTTTCGTTAAGCTTCTCAAATGATTAATTAATACATGCAATTAAAAACTCAACCACAGTCATTAAAAGATCTTGACGGATCAAGGATGCATGCAAATGTTATTGCTAAGTTTAAAAACAGTAAGGGTTGGTCGAAAGAGATTAACTATAATATTGGAGTCAAACAAGGTTGTCCCTTGTTCCCTACCCTTTTTGGCATATACATTGACAAGTTAGAATATTGCTTGGAAAACGCNGATCTTGATGAGACAGGTGCACAGGACAGAGTTCAGAGACAGAGGACAAGCTGGGTGGCCTATCCCGAGCTTGTTGACTAGTCAGTAACCTTTTGGGGACCAAAAGGTCTTTTAGTGGGGAGGTGTGATCCAGAATCGGATCCAGGAGCCTGATAGGGCTCAAAAAGGCTAAAAAATGAAAGTGCTCAGAATCCGACGAAACCAACGCCATTGCGTCTGTCTCATCTTCCGGATTCCGGCCATATATTTACTTTGTCAAATGGACTTCGTATGCGAAAGATATCGCATTCTGATCGAAAACACAAATAGGTAAAATGTCAAAGTTCAACTGGTCAAAAAGTCAATGCTGATGTCAGCATGACATCAGCATGCTGACTGTGCAGGAGATGACGTGGCAACTTCTGGAGAGGACATGTGGCAGAGACACAATGGATCGTGTAGCTGATGGTGGACCAACTATCGATTGACACATGGCATGCAATAGGCAAATGGGGTGGTGCCACGTGGCACCCTGTCATTGGTTACTATGTTTAGTAAAATGTTATGAAGTTCATGGGGTTCGACCCTGCGACCTGATTGTAAGGGCAAAGTCTTTGGTAAAGTCCCAACCACCAACGCGCCATGTGTGAAGCTTGTTTATATAAGCCAAACATTAATTATATAAAGTAAATATGTTGTAATATGGCGCAAAAAGGAGGGGGCTGGGGCTAAGCCCCAGCTCGTGGTCGCGTAACCCACATAAACCCGAGAGTGTGGATTGTGTATAACCTCCAACGCGCATCATAAGCACCGGTTCTCCATTCCTTTCGAGCATATGACCGTGGTTTAGCCACTAGAATATTGGGGCGTTAGCACATAATAAGGGTGCGGTCCCATTACCTATTGCAACATGACCACAGAGTTCAGACTAGGGGCCAGCGCACAGCCCTTTGGGCTGACGCTTGGCCACCTAAGAGCTATATGACTGTGCAGTTAGGGGTGCGCGCTGGGTATAAGGGGCTTATGCCCATATTAAATCTAAAGTGGGTTTATGTATATAGTTTGTGGGATTTTTAATTGATTTTATGCCTGTATTAATGGATTTTATCCATTTTTGGGAGATATTGGGCATTTTTGGAGGCCATATTTTGGGAGGAAGTTGGGGATGGATAACTAACTCCAGATCTATAAAAACCAGGCTTGTTTGAGGCCATGAAGGACAGTTAGAGCAGAATTATGCTGAAGGGAAGCCAAGCCAAAGCCATTTTTATGCAGGGAAGCTGTTAAGGAGCAAACACTTGCGGGCCATTTCTGGGAGCTCCGGTCATCCGTTTTGCGTGCCATTTCTTTTGCTGGGTTCTAGAGATCTGGAAGAACATGACCAGATCAGTCTTGTAGCCAATTGGCACTAAGCGATGTAATTTTGAGCTTTGAACAGAAATAAAGAAGCCTCCCCCACAGAGACAAAGGCCCGGAGACGTAGGCAACGTTGTGCCGAACTCCGTTATCAATTCTCTTGCTATGGTTTGTTGTTTACTACTTCATTTTAGATCTGCATATGTGTATATGGCTATCATAATTCCTCTTATTTCCTCATTCTTTCATTAAGCTTCTCAAATGATTAATTAATACATGCAATTAAAAACTCAACCACAGTCATTAAAAGATCTTGACGGATCAAGGATGCATGCGAACGTTATTGCTAAGTTTAAAAACAGTAAGGGTTGGTCGAAAGAGATTAACTATAATATTGGAGTCAAACAAGGTTGTCCCTCGTCCCCTACCCTTTTTGGCATATACATTGACAAGTTAGAATATTGCTTGGAAAATGCAGGTTTTGTTAGCGCTACTCTCACTGGTATAGTCATAAATATTCTTCTTTATGTTGATGATATCGTTCTTATGGCAAGGAGTCCCCGTGATCTTGAAAACCAACTAAGAATCCTCAAGGAGTTTTGCTCCAATATGGGTAGGACTATTAATACTGATAAGACTAAGGTCATGAATATTAAATCCAATAAAATCACTTATGATACCTTCGTATATGACAACAACAACTTGGAGGAAGTGACTTCGTACAAATATCTTAGAATTGATATTCACCACAAGCTCAAATGGAATTATAGCACCGAGAAAAGGATTATTAGGGGATTGAAAGCTTATTATGGGCTTGAAAACAATTCTAAATCAACCGATCTTTGGATTTGGGACAAGAAGAAATTCCTCTTTGAGACTCTCATTACACTTGTTATTCTTTATGGATGTGAATTTTGGGGCTGTAGTATCTCTCGTGAATCCTGGAGAAAGATAGAGCAAATACAAAAGAATTTTATAACCTATAATCTCAAAATTAAAAGAAATACGCTCTATCCCATCCTCCTCTTATAAACATGCCTCTCCCCCATTGAGAGCATGGTTATGACTAGATACCTAATGCATAAGAACAAGTTAAACAACATGGAAGACAAGAGGCTTCCTAAAATTGCTTCAAAATTGAGTCGTAACCACCATACACTCAAGCGAGGATGGCATAAAGATGTCCAGTTTTGGATAAACTATTGGGGAATCATGAAAGACACCATTTTGTAGAAGAAAGATACTATTAAAAGTATCATCAAATCAAAATTTAAGAAGAAAATGTGGTGTGATAAAGAGTTAAAGGAAAAAAGAAAATTAAAGTATTATAAGGATGTAATCAACCCTAATCTAGAAGATCAAAATTATCTATCTGTTTTGGCAAGTGTAAAGAAAAAAATAAGAATTACTAAGATAAGAACAAATTCTCATGAGCTCCATAGTGAAATTGGGCGTTGGTCAATTCCTAAAACGCCCTGAGATGAAAGAGTGTGCCACCTTTGTGACACTAAGAAGGTTAACGAAAGTTGAACTCTTAATGCTTTTCGAGCACAGAAACAAAATTATAAAAAATCACAAATAATCACTTACCCTCTTAAGATATGATAAACCATTTCGATCTTATAAATGTTAATAATTTTCACATCTCCATTAAAAATATAAAATTCAACCTAAATAAAATGATATAATTATTACAATATTAATTATTATTAACTAAAAAATTATTAACATTACTCTGATATATTAAATAAAGTTGTTAAATAATATTTTATAGTTATATATTATTTATAATAATTAAAAAAATAATACAAAGACTTTTTTTTTTAATTAACCGTGAAACTTAAAATCATATGGACAATTATAATTAACAAGGTACAATACTTTCATACATTATAAAAAAGATTTGTATAATTTTAAATTAAAATATTAAAGTACCTTTAGCTATCTTCCATGACTTGGTACGTCAATAAAGTTGTCAACTTGACATTTGTTAAGGATGTTTGAGTTACCAAAGCAAAAGAAGATTTGTATAATTTTAAATTAAAATATTAAAGTACCTTTAGCTATCTTCCATGACTTGGTACGTCAATAAAGTTGTCAACTTGACATTTGTTAAGGATGTTTGAGTTACCAAAGCAAAAGAAAAAGGGAAAATACTCTTCCTTTTTAAATTGTTTTCATATGTATTGGATAAAAAAATTAAGAATAATAATCTTTATTTATTATTTTGAAGAATACATTTTTTTATTATAAAAAATAATTAAAAATTATATATATTTTTGGATAATTATTATTTTTTTATTTCAAACATAAATAACTTAATAAAATTGTATTCAAGTGGAAGATTATAGTTAATGGTTAAATGATGGGTATTTATTGGTTTTTCCATTATTAATGACGTTCATTTAATTTTTGAAATAAAAAGATTGCCTATATATATAATAATAATAATGATAACATATTATTATTTTTTAACAAAAACTCAGAAATTTGTATTATCAAAAAGGCGCAGTCAAAACCGCTGAGGAGTTACAAAGTTCTTCAAAATTCAGGCCAATCGACGACCTCAATTAAAACACTATTACAAGTTACTAATGACCGTTTCAAATACTCAAACAAAAACTTCACATAAAACAACCTTACTAACTTCACCTTAAAAAAACTTCGAGAATATAAGTGAAGACGCACTGCATTAAATTAGCTCGTTGGGGAGGAGTTCGTCGAATTAGCTAACTTACGGGCCTAAATTCTTGTTACCATTGGTTGAGATGTGGCATGTGATTTCTTCTTCTTTATTACTATTGTCCAACCTTTATTTGTAGACGTTGAGGTACTTGTGGTGCTTGTGTTTCCTAGATTGTCTTGATCCAGAGCTTCTATTTTTTCTTCATCCAATACCCCAACATCATCAGGCTGATCTTCCCAGCCAGTTGATGGATGATGAGAAGACTGGACTTGAGGTCCCTCATCTGAAGCCTGAGGAGAGGATGCCTCATTCTTCGAATTTCGATTGGATTCTAGACTAGATAACAGAGTTGGTTGAGGAGGAGGATACGGATGAGACGTATTTTCACTGACTTGAGGAGGCTTCGAGATAACTTGATGGCCGTAATTTGATCCCACCCACCAAGTGGATTTTCGAGGCTTTTGGTTCTTCTTAGGCCCTTTGGGACAATTGATTGCAAGATGTCCTATTTCAAAACAAGATCTGCAACGCAATGAAACTCTCTTATAGTTCGGTTTCTGAGACCAAGAATAATTTTTACTAGTAAGAATAACTTCAATTGGGAATCCTTCATTGAAGTCCACTTCCATGCAAATACGAGCAAAAGTGGAGGTGTTGTGCCTTGAAGTTTCACGACATGCAAAGTGAAATTTTCCCAACGCCGAACCAATGGAATCAAGCGAAGGTAAACCCCATAAATGCAAGGGAAGATTGGGGAGCCTCACTCAAACAAGAGTTGAAGAGAGAATATCAATAGCTGGATTGAAAGATGGAGTCTAGGGTTTCATGCATAAACCCGAGTTTCCCCAAAACCACAGAGCATAGTTGAGAATCATATCACAGTCTTCCTCAATGTTGAACTCAACAATGAAGAATCCTTTAGCACAAGGATGAATGAAAGTGTGCTCCTGCATGATAGGAATCTAGGTAGCTGAGATCAAACTATTAAGATCAACTAACTTTGGCCAAAAACCATTGAAACGACAGACCAAACTCACAGATCTATAGTATTCTTCCTCCTCCTCAACATCTTGACCCATGGGAATGAAAAGAGGAGGGGCTTCCTGAACCAGAAGAGACAAAGAAGAATAAGTAGATCTCTGTTGAACAATCTCATGAAAAGAGGCCTCAAACTTCGAAGCATAAACTAGCTTGGACATCGAAGAGGATGGAGGAATGACCCCACTACAGGGGGCACCCGCAGAGAGGGATGCAACCGTGACCATTGGAGGCGAAGAAGGCGGGCTGCAAGCTCAGCTTGCACAAAGGCCGCAAGCACTAGAGGAAGAGTGACACCTTCGAGGCCATCGCATGACGTTAACAACAATATATTATTAATAACAATATATATTATAATATATAATAAAATATAATGTAATAACAATTTCGTAAATTTGAATGTTGATTTTTGTGTAAAGCATACATAAGACAAGTTATAAATTCTATAGCAAAGGCCATACATAGTACATGTTGCAAATTCTATAGAAGATGGAGGTTGCAACTTGCACAACACCTGCATGCTCACAAGTCATGGGGATTGTTTGGAAATTGAACCGTATCACATCCTACAAGTTGAAATGTGAAAGTTGAGAGGGAAGAAAAGATCAAGGATTCATAAACACTGCCCAAAACTTGCATGCAACTATCCAAAGAGGTAAGACTCATTAATATTAAATTGTCTTCGTTTATCTAAATCTAGAAAACACCTTCTTGCACACTTATTTTCTCATTATATTTGGTTTTTGATAATCCACATTTAAATACCTTCCCACTTTTTTTTTAATGTCTTTAAACATGGGTGAGCCCAGCCTCTCACAAGATCTATTTTATTTCATTTTATAAAACATTAGTAGTTGCTATTAAAAAAAACAAATCCAAAACAATTCAATAATATTTATTATTTCAGTATATTAATAACAAAACTTGCTCTTGTATTCATGAAAAAAGTTAAAAAAACACATATAATGCATATTATTTAGATGATGCACAAAAATAAAAAGAAACCGAGAAGGGAAATTTTAAAAATTAACCAGTCATAAAAATTTTACTTGATGGGTATAAGTGCTCGTCAAATTTATACTCTATTAAAGATATCAAGAAAGAAAAATTATGCAAATGGACCCAAGTTAATCAATCACTTTATGATAATGTTTTAAAGAGGGAGAATTGTGATTGCTGAAAAGGTTTCACAAATATATTTGAGAATAAGTTGTATGAATTCTTTTAAAAAAAAAATTAGGAACATTTCGACTTCCTAGTGAAAAAAAAAAAGGTTGTATGAATTAAATTTTTTTTTTTTAGGAACATTTCGACTTCCCAGTGAAAAAATTAATAAATACATATACGAATAAATTATAAAATAAAGTTTTAGAAACATTATATCATATAATAATTATCAACACCGCATGTGGTGTTAACATGGAAAAGTATGATTCATAGGTAGACCAAGATTCATAAATGCTACTATTAAAAAATTAAATAATCGATTATCTGTCATGTAAGTATATGTCAGGAACAATTTAAATAACATATTTAATTTGGTGAATTACGGTTTGATTCCCAAGAAAGCAACAAAAGTAATATTTGTGGGTGGTGCTTCTGCCCAAGCTCTGTTGGTCCCTAAAGATCAACATATTCTTAAAGTGGTGAAACTGGCTTTTGGTTTTTCACCACCTGGTCCTGGAGCTGCCCTTGCCTTTGCAGGTTAAGTTCCATAGAGTAAGCTCTGTTGCAATAAAGTGCAATAAATAAATAGAAATGAGATTTCGTTCAATTAATAGGTATCTGGAGGTATCTAGGTTCCATTTCGCAAGAAGAGAGATCCGGTTCAACAGAAAGAAGGCTAGGTATCAATATCACGTTTCCCAAGAAAGCAACAAAAGTAATATGGTTTGATGGGATAGATATATGGATTAAAATAATAGATAATAGTTATATATTGTTAGTAAAAAATAATTTTTTATTATTGAATTTGGCAGTGCATTTAAAAAAGAAATTGATAGTAATAATGAAATATCACACCCCTGGATGGGGTGCCACGCGGAGAGGGAAGGACACGCGGATCAGAGATGGGTGGTGCCATAAATGCTATCCATAATCTCCCATATCCTCGCCATTTATGATGGGATTAAACCCAGGCAACTCTCACCATATGACGAGGCCTCTCACTCGCGCGAGGAGAACGACCGACCAGAGCATTAAGACCACAACCTTAATGGCCTTCGACATCATCTCCATCCTTATCAACAACCTTGGAGGCTATGTGATGCATTTGAAGGTTGCAGAGGTGAAGGCTGAAACGTCGAGGTGCAGGAATAGAGACAACCTTGCAGCTGACATTCTGACAATAGCTTTCCTTTTAAGCATGCCGAGAGCAAGGGGGCGGCCTCGCAGAGGCGCGGCTTGGTATGCGGCCGACTCATGTAGGAAGCGGTAGAAAAAATTTGAGAGACCTTTGGCTCTAGCTAGCAGGAGGAGAACCAGGAAGTCTAGAAGAATTGGAACGCCTCCCATGGTGTATGTCGAGGAGATTATTCTAGATGAATCTATCCAGAATTACTCCGAGAATCTTCTCTTCGTGGTCCCGGACAATTGGGCTCCCCCCGCTTGTTTCGGAAAGGATGCCATTACCCCTGCTCCAAGACCAACACACGATCCCAAGGACACTCCAGCTGCGGAATTTACATCTTGCATAGTGGAGGAAGAGATACAGGAAGGCACATAAGGAAACTTCCATTTCACAACCGGTGAGCCTCTTGAAGAAATTGCACAGTAGAATAGGTAGAGAGAGCACCAGGATGAGCCCGACGCACGAATGAAATCTCCCCTCTCCTCCATTCCGCAAGATTTGCAGGACCAGCCACCACTTCTTCACCCGGAGCACCTGGAATTAATCTTCGAGGTACGCATCATGGTGGATGACCAGATTTTCAGAGCTATCAGCATCAACCAACGTCTGGACATGATTTATGCCGCCTACTCCAGCACTACCCCAAGACACCAGTGCCCCACTTGCAAACAGGTCTATGCAATTTCAGTCAGATGCGGCAAGAGTGAAGACGATTACGAGGACACCGGTTAAAAGGTTTTCTTGCATGCTCATAGTTAGAAACATTTTTCTTTTGTTGCAAACCAGAACAGTAGCTCAGTTAGCTTATAACAATGATAGAGATAGCGTAGTGAAGAACAAACTTATTCTAGAGATGACCATGCATCCTGGTTTCCTTCGGGCAGGATGGTAGCCTGAAATTTTGAGTTTAGGAAGTGGCATGGAATGGCCAACTGTCTCGGTTTCCTCTCTAGGCGAGATAGTTGGCACTTCCACAGTACTTTGTAATTTTTCAATATTAATATAACAGGACCTACCCTTTTTTACTTAAAAAAAACAAATAATGAAAGATCACACTGCATTTTTATGTTTTTAGGTATAACCATGAGACCTAATCATAATCTTTTGATAGATCAATTTTCAGAATCAAAATATGTCTCTTAGAAACTTTGATGGAGTGCATACCTTCTTGAGCTAATCCAATGGCTTTGTGGATAAGACGTCCTTGGAGAAAGCCAAACTATTAAGGAGTTATGACGGATGATAAAATGGGTTTTATCTAGATCACAGTGATCTTGGCCATAATATTATATAGACAATTACATAATGCTATAGGTCGAAAGTCATCAAAAGAGACAGGACAATCCATTTTGGGTATTTATGCAATAAAAGTAACATTAATACATTGAGGCATTTTCCTTGATAGTCTTATTTCCCCCAACACTCGAAGAAGACCATCACCTAGTAGATCAAAAAAAGATTCAAAAATTTCAGTAGTCCATCTGTCAGGCCTATGACTCTTGTATCATTTGAATGAGGAGATAATAGCTAGAATTTTAGGTTTAGTGAC
>JASDQU010283720.1:0-14551 GCA_032191745.1 Picea mariana
ATGGGATATATAATTGGCTTCTTTGTTTCGCTTATGAATCCATTCCACTATAGAAAGAGGGTGTATATACTTATGTGTAACAATTTTTTTCCATAGGTCCTCATCAGTAATAACCCTCCATGATCCTTTGGCAGCTAATGCCTGGGAGAATGAATGTAAGTCCTTATAACCCCAACCCCCTAATGATTTGGTAAGAGCAATTTTGTCCAACCAGATCCAATTAAAAGTGGAACCCGATTCATTATTCTTCCATAGAAAATTGTTGCATAATTTGTTGATCAAATTAAGAACACCTTTAGGCACATAAGCAATAGACAACTAGAAAACCGAGATGGCTTGGAGGATGGATTTAATCAAAGTATGACGACCACCCCTGGATAGCGAGCGATTGCACCATAAATTGAGATTCTTTTCTACCTTTTCCACCAACCACATCCAGTCCGTGATAAAACCAATATATTTAATCCCACTTCTATCTCCACCACCGGAAAGTCAAATTGAGAGGAGATCCATTCATGTTGATCCCTTGATATATTAAGGTGGGATATGGATGATTTTAGAATGTTGAATATCAGACCCGTACCCTCATCAAATATGTTTAGAATGGATTTCATCTTAATGATATCTCTATGTGAACCATTCACAAATAGGAGGATGTTGTCTACAAACAATAAGTGGGATATATATAGCCAAACTCCTATGTGAATCCCTTGAAAACCACCCCCATATTTTTCTTTATTTATAAGACGACTCAATCCTTCAAAAACTAGAAGAAACAATAAATACACAAGGGGGAAACCCTATCTGAGCCCCCTACTGGGTCAAAATAAACTAGAAGCCATTCAATTTATAAGGATGACAAAGGAAACCGATTGCATAGTGGACATGATCCAATTAACAATATGTAAGTGGAAACCCATTTGCAGAAGTACTAACCTCATGTACATCCGATTGACACGATCATATGCTTTCGATATGTCCACTTTGATGATGGAAGCCATATATTTGTGAGTCTTAGCTGTGTGCAACACTTCTTGTGCTATGCCAATAGCATCGTGGATCTGACGACTTGATAGAAAGGCAAATTGTTCTTTTGTAATTGCATCTAATATGATGTCTTTGATGTAGCCAACAATGACCTTTGCTATAATCTTATATATGCAATTACATAAGGATATCAGACGAAAATATTTCATGACGCTTGACGACGCCACCTTTGGAATAAGAGTAATAAACATTGAATTAAATGTTGCAAGGGTGCAACTGCTATCCCTAGATTCTTCCACAACACTAGTAATTTCGGATTTTAAGAGATCGATGAACCCGTTATAGAATTCAATAGGAAAACCATCCGGACCAGGGATTTTATCTCGTTGCATAGATGCAATAGCTTCAACCACCTCTGCTTCACTAACAACCTCTTGAAGAGAGAGATTTTGTTCATCGGTCACATAAGATGGGAAGATATTGATAATATTAATGAGTTGAGCCATCGATACCTGATTATCATCGTGGAAAATATTTTGGAAATGCTCAACACCGAGTTTCTTGAGATTACTATGCCCATCGATTGAGTCTCCACGATCGTTTTGTAGATGAGTGGTAGTATTTAGGAGATTCCTATGCCTTACAAAGTTATGGAAGAAATTTGTGTTTTCATCCCCCTGTCTGAGCCAAATGGATTTTCTCTTTAGATGCCAAGTGGCTTCCCTTTGCAATGAAATATCTCTTTTCTTGGTTTTCAACTAAGAGAGGTTTTCACTGTGAGCCTGAGTTTCATAGCCTACTGGATATGCCCTATGGAAATTGGCAATGACCCGTTCAATCTGTGAAAGAGAGGCATCACGTGCCTTCCGGTGGTCCAAGGCCCATGCCAAAGAGGATGTCTTAATATCTTTAAGATTGGCATGGATCTGTAGACATGCAAATACATTGTTGGTTTCGTCAAAAAGTTTCCATTGAGTCTTTACCATATGTACATAATCTTCATGGTCAAGCCAACACATATTAAATTTAAATGGACTCAGAGGTTTGGCTCTGCCAAAACTTACTTCCAGAATAATCGGGAAGTGGTCTGAGTCCCCTCCCCACCCAGTCCATTGTTTGATGTTGTCTGTAGTATTCAATATGCCCTCATTAACCAAAAAATGACTTAGTCTTTTAGCTATACGTTGGTCGGCTGAGTGCATATTCTACCAAGTAGGATTGAGTCTATGAGGAATGATGTCAAAAAAATTGTTTTCCTCCAATTTTCTGATAAAGTAATCCGACAAGTTTTCCCTGTGGGCATGAGGGACCCAAATTTCAGCCTCACCAATAGCAAAATTAAGGTCATCGTTGAGTATGACCTTGTTGGCTTTAAGCGTATCGGACTGGAAGAGATTGTCCCAAAAAGGTATGCGATTCTGGTATGGACGATATATGTTAATGAAAGTGTATGCCTCTCCTAGAGCTTTAGAGAAAAGTGTCTTGCCCAGACCTGACACAATAGCCTAGGAATTAGAACAACATAAAAATTTTAAATTCCAATCAATGATAATTCCACCAAATCTACCAATCACATCTATATTGATGAACTCTCGGTCATGGAATATCTTCTTTAGGTCAAGTAAGATCATATCGCCTGAAGACATGGTTCTTGTAGCATGATGACCTCCGGTATGTAAACCTTGATCATCCTTTTGAGGGCTAATTTCTTAGAGGGTAGCCCCAGTCCTCGACTGTTGAAAGAGAGCATGATCATGGGGGCACCCCTTTTGAGAAGGGTTGCCTCGTTGTAAGAGTCCCAACCAAAGGTTTTTGGCGATCGAAGGCCACATCATAATAAGCTTGTTCTCGAGTCGATGCAAGGGCCAACTTACGACCTTGTAATCTGGTCATTGGTGGGTCTAAAAGAGGGTGGAGGCCTCCATATATGTCAGATACAAGGGATGATGAAAAAGGATTTTGGGATCGTAGGTTGTGTCTGGATTAGCTAGGAGAGTCAAAAGGATCATGAGGTGGAGAGATGTGGGGGGAAACAACTAGGAGGACTGATGTAGGGTGAAAAAGGGTTAAAGCACTCTCAGTGCAGGTGCTGAGAGTGGATATGGTCATGTGAGAGTCAGCCCGAGAGGAGTTTTTATCAGGGTCGATAGATGAATGAGGAGATGGAGGCAACAGGTTAGGGATCAGAGACCAATGGAAAGGAGGGCCTATGATGGAATCTAAAAAGGATAATGGATTGTAAGAAGGACATCTGAACTCCTCCTTCGAAAGTAAAAAAAATTATCATTTGGCAGGTATGGAATGATAGATAAATGGTTAGAGATAGAAGGATCCTAAGGTATAGACTTACCGGTTGTAGAATCCTTATGATCTGGAGAAGAGGTCCCATGAACGGTGGAATGAGATGTAATCCTGGTGGATAGGGTCATAGGAAGAATCTGCTAGAGCCCATCAGTTGTCGTAATCATGTCCTTCAAAGGATGAGATTGCGAGAGCCCGACTGATACAGGAACCATGTCCACTGAGAGTTGATTTTGCGAGAGCCCGACTGATACCGGAACCATGCCCACCGAGAGTTGATTTTGCGAGAGCCTATCGGAGGTCAAACCCATGCCCACCTCAGTGTGCATAATATTTTTCCGAGACTTTGTAGGGACTTGAGCCGGCTCAAGAGACATTGTAACAATATTAACATCTTCTTACAGGGTCTGGCTAGTAGAGAAGTTAGGTGTCCAAATAGATTGTTGAGAAAGTTTAGAATCCCCGCGACATGACTGTGTGAACGGTTTGGGACAATCCTTAAGCATGTGGTCGTGGACATGGAAATGATTACACCTAAATGGAATACCACTGTAGTCCACTATTTTTATATGTGAACGTGATCCGTGAAAAAATTATCTCTCCCAACAAGCCGTCATGCAGGTCCACATCAAACAAGACCCAGGCTATGGAGTAATCATCATGGTCCTGGGAGGCCTTGTCCAATGAGATGAAATCCCCAAAAGAAGCACCCAGTCTACGAAGGATTTCGGGCGTCCAAAATTCTGTGGGTAGTCCATGGAATTTTATCCATATATAATGCTGAATTTTTTTCTCCCTCCGGGGGTCAAAAAATGGAGACCATCTCTTACGTTTTCGGGGAGCGGTGCCCCAAAGCCATATACTAGACATAAGCTTATCTGCTTCTTCCTCAGAGCACAATACAAACCCGAGCCATCCCTTGGCCATGGTGAAAACCTTAGGATTGTAACTGAGATCTGACTCCATATTTACTGAGGACCAGTGACAAAGAGTAGTAATCCCCATGTTGCACCCCGTAAATCTACCCACCAATGCAGTTTTGGAAAGGGATACCACGTCATTCATTGACACGTCTTCCCCAAGGACAAGAGATGTGGTGCTCTGCTTGAGCTTGACACACTTGCGATGGTTATGGTTGCGATCCTTCTCTGAAAGACAAATATCATTCGAGCCCTGATGAGGGGGCGAAAGTCTAGCCAGAGAGAAGGATCCCGAGAGAGGGTGCGCAGAGTCCGCCAACGTCTCAGAGAAAGGTGAAGACATAGTAGGTGCATGTGTATTCTGTGAAGGTGGCAAAAGAGGGGAGACTGCAAGAAAAAACGTGGGAGAAGATTTTGTGGCAACATAATGGGACTGGCGAAAAGAAGAACTTTCTCGAGGGAGAAAAGGAGGTCTGGGGAAATACCTAGGACGCTTGAATCCCCATGTGGAGAGTCGTGGATCCATGTGTATAAATGTGGGGATGAGATCGATTAAAATAATTGGAACATTATGCCCGATCGTCATACAATAACATTTATGCATAGATCTTCCCGCTCATCATTAATGTAATATAAACTGGAGGTAGGTCAAGGAAGATTAAATGAGGTCATCAATGGGGTTCAGCGAGAAATCAACTTTCAAATAGACATCAGTTAGGGCTGAAAATTCTCCCATAAAACACACCAGTCTAGGCTCCGGGGTCACCATGGACTATGTCGCATGGACGCCATGAAAACTAGATATAAAGCTCTGAAACCCTATTAAGAGATGTGGATATTAAGAGATGTGGATATCTTAACTACAAGGCAATGAAACCTTTTTATTCTTTTTGGTGGACAATGATACCGATTAAATGAAATCTTAAATATGTTTTATGTTTAGAGTGCCATGGTGTATAAATTTATATATTAAGATAGTATGAATTTGTGGTCTATGTGTTTTATATTGAGTTACATTATTCGAATGTAATGTTTTCTTCCATGGATTTTAGTTTTTATGTGTTACTACTTATTTGTGCCATTTTTGTTGTAGATAGGTATAACTCATATTTTTTTGGTAGATAATAATTTTTTATTTATATATATATATATATATATATATAGTTTTGTTTAGTAAAAATATGTGAGGTTAATGTTTTTATTTATGAATAATATAATTGTTCTATTTTAAAGAATTATTATTATTGTGATTAATTTTATTGTTTTTTTAATTAATTTTGAGTTTGGCATAGTTTTATTGGTTTGTGGCTTTTGAGTCAATATGATGCTTGCTAAATTTTTGGTTTGAATATTGTTGACATTTTTACTTAACCTAGCTTATCATTTTAAGATTTCTATATTAAAATGTTTAAGATCTTTTTTGACCTTTTTAATTTTTATGACAAAATAATGATGTTATAATGATGTTATTTTGTTATATGTTTAATATTGTAAATGTTTTATTTTTTTGGTTTTTTGGTAGGAATTGGTAGAAATCTGGCGATGTAAATTTGAACAAAATCTCTATTTTCTGTTATTTAAATTGCTTTTCTGAATGCATAAATGGATTCAGAGCGCTGAAAAACCCTTGGGGCATTTGGATTATACAAACTTAACCACTCAAATCTGCAGATCCAACCATTCATCGCCGAATTTTGGACAAAATCAAACAGAAAAAGTGACCAAAAAACCGAAGCAAAATTACAAAGGATTAACTATCTGCCATCTTAGAGACTTGAGTGATGCCATCTTAGAGACTTGAGTGATAGTAATCCTGTTGAGCATTGAAACTGAGTAGTATTTTCCGAAAGGTGGCTACAATAAGAGTTTCATTGTCGAGACTGAGCTTGCAGTGGAGAATTCCTTTGTGAGGGTCCCTTCTGTTGATTGCACGTTTACTATCGGATCGAGCCACATCTCCTGCATTGATGGATGGAGCTGGCCGAATATTTAATAAAGCTGCATGTATATAAGCTTGAATTAGTTCTTGTTATGCATATAAGTTAGAATTAGTTATTGTTATGTATATAAGCTTGAATTTTGATATTTATTTGCTTATTAAATTGTTAATCAAACAAAATTACAATGATTTATTAATTAATTTTTTAATTAATAATTTTTAATGGTATTAGTATTATGCAAAGTAGCCTCCTCTTCTATCCTCCATTAATGATTTAGCCAAGAATTAACATATTTATGTCACTCTCTCTTAAGTCTCAAGTGACTTAAACTTGAAGCAATGCTAGGAAGTCTCTTGTCTTTCATATTAGTTATCTTGTACTTGTACATTAAGTACCTAGTCATATATGTACGCTTACGGGTGGAAGACCAACCTTTTATGTATTGCTTTTAATTTTAAGATTATACGTTATAAAATACTTTTAGATTTGCTCGATTTTGATTCAAGATTATCTAGAGATGTTTCAGCTCAAACTTCACATCCATATAAGATAGATGGAGTAACAAGTGTCTTAAAAATGAATTTATGTTTTCCCCAAAACCATAAATATGTTGATTTATAGTTGTTCTCAAGATCAAAATAGGTTTTTCATCCTTCATTAGTTTTTTTTTAAATGCTATAGTCCTAGTTAAGCTTGTGATGAAGGTCAACTCCAAAATATATAATGTAACAAATATAAACAAGTGGTAATAAATTTGTATATGTATAAACAAAATTGTGTTGTTGTTGTGATTCATGAAACATTTATTGTATATTCCCTATACTATTTGTAATTATTTTTTTTCTTGGAAAATGTTTTCTTTCAAGCTCTTCCTCACATTCCATGAATTCCACCCGAGATAAATGTTTTCCATGGGGATGGGGGGTAATATTAGAGAAAACATAATATATAATATTATGTTCCACCCCCACCCTCATATACCCTCATATGAGGGTGGGGGTGAGGGGTAATATTAGAGAAAACATATATGAGGGTGAGGGTGAGGGTAGGAGGTAATAATAGAGAAAACATACATATATGAGGTTTAGTGTTAAGGTGAGGGTGGGGGTGGGGGGTAATATTAGAGAAAACAAGGGTGGGAGTGGGGAGTAATATTAGATAAAACTTATGACCCTCACCCTCATATGAGGGTGAGGGTGAGGTGTAATATTATATATTATGTTTTCTCTAATATTACTCCACACCCTCACTCTCATATAAGTACAATATATACTCTTAACCCAAAAAAATTCTAACAAATTTGAATACATAACCTCTTAATAATATATTGCTTGAAACTAATAATTACAAACCAATTAAACTAATCCACTAAACTTTCTATATATAACTGTTACTAAAATATATGTATCTCTTAAATTTAATTGTTCAACTTTTTTTCTAGTAGAAAATTACTCAATATATTAATATATGTTGTTCTCAATATACAATCATGTCATGTTGATATATCCATCCTCCAAATAGTATTGACTTGTGATCAATAAATAATCACCAAGACCAGACTTAGAATATAAACATTGAAAAAAGTACAACACACTCAAAAAGATACAGAGTGTGTACAAAACTAGGTCTAAAGACCTCCACAACAAGCTATTCAAAAATTCATATTACATAGATCTAGTATGAAAATTTACCAAAAAAAGCACAGAATAAAGTATCGGGGCTGATGAAAACAAAAAGGGAATTGGTCCATTAACTAAGTCCATCATGGATAGAGATGTAATGAAAGTGGGGGGCCCTCATGGCCATCCTGCCATTTGTTGTAGTGTATCCTTCCGGAACCTGTAATACAAGCTTTGATAGAGCATTTGCCTCCATATTCTCTTCCCTATATATATGATCAAACTTGATGTCAGTGAAGAGGGCAATGGGTTCTCTAATCTTTGTCGTCCATCCCATGAGAGAGGTTACTTGTAAACTGCAGAAGTGGTTTATCCAATCTATGACAATCTTTGAATCCCCCAAGACATGTAAACATACTATGTTTAATCGAAGTGCTAATGTTAAAGTTTCCCAAACCCAAAGAAGTTATGCCCTGGTGTTGGTGCTCTACCCACAGTTTAAATTCCATCTATAGGAAGTCTTACCTACAGTATTTATAACACCCCCTACACCACAAAGTGTACCATTAAGTTGCGCAACTCCATCAAACCAACAAACAATATCCAAAATAATGTTTGAAGTCTTCTTTATCCTGTTATGTGACCTTTTTTGAAACTGACAATTGAATGGCTTCATCATCCCTCTGATTTGGATGTTAACCCTCATAGTTGAGGGTGAACAACTATAAAAAAAAACATTTGTTTCTTTCCAACCACAAATACCAACATACAATAATTGGTAAGGTTTTGTAAACTTTCTCCACCTTTATCCAGTCTTCGAAGAAATTGTTTAAAGAAATACCTCCCAAGTTTGTGGCAAGATTATAAGAAATATGCAAGTTTTTCCACAGTTTTGAAGTGAATGGACAATAGATGAAAAGATGTGAGATGGACTCCTCATCCCTATAATAGAGTGAACAGATGCTCGAGCCAAACCAGCCTCTTTTTTGTAAAAGGTCACAAGTGAGGATTTTACTTTTCAAAACTAACCAAAAGAAAAGTATCATTTTGTAAGCCAAGTCTTAGGTCCATAACTATCTTCTCCAAGTAGCGATATGTTGTGGCCAGAGTTTAAGAGCTAAGGCATTGTAGACATTCTTTGCCGAGAGGAGTCCCGACTGGTCACCACCGGTCCACAATAAAATATCTTCCCCAGATCGTAGCTGGACATCCGAACAGATAAGTGCCCTTATATAGGTTTGCCATTCCAAAGCTAGACTTCCCGTAAGTCCCAAATTCTCACTGGACCTCCACTAATCACTAATATAGCCCCAAGATGACTGAGCCTTCGCTTGGTACAAATAGTGAATATTTTGAATTTTTAAGGCCAATAAAAGCTCTTGAGATAATATAGTTGTGTTACCAATGCCTAGAATTTTATCCAGCCCAATGAGTATAGAATAACCATTTCCGGGCTTCCAACTCAGCCAGTGGGTAATGAGTGGCAGTGACTTCATCAGTTTTTTCCAAAAGTGAGAGGCCAAAGGTTGAATAACCAGGGCATATCTAAGCCAAGTAGCCACAGATATGTAAGGGAGATATTTGTCTTTGATCACCCAGTGCCAGATTATGTCCTCCATCAAGACTCTCCACAGAGAGTTGGTGCTAACGCACGGTTGAAAATGAAGAGATTCCTGAGACCCCAACCTCCCAAATGTTTTAGTTTTGCAATTTGTACCCAGTTGCAAAGATGTATTCCATGTTCTTTACGACCCCCCATCCAAAGAAAGACAAAAATCAACTTACGGATCTTTGTGAGTACCGCGACAGCAACCGTCGCAAATGCCATCCAAAAAACCGATTGAGTTTCCAAAGAAGCCTTTACTAAGATGCACCGACCTCCCAAGGTTAACCAACGGTTACACCATTGCTTTATCCGACTTTTAAACTTTATAAGTAGCCATCTCCAATCTTCAAAATAGGTTTTATCAGCTTTAAGAAAATACCCCAATTATTTAAAGCCCAATGCCAGCTCCATGAAATTGTAAGCAAATAATTCCTTAAAACTCACCAAGTCAGCATCCTCAAGCCCTGCATAATGGAAAGTAGATTTATTATGGTTAATTCTTAGGCGCGAAGTGCTACAGAATTGATCCAGGATATTCTTAACTAATTGCCATTCTACAACTATTCCCTTTGTCATGATGAGCACATCATCAACAAATATAAGGTGTAAAATTTTAACAACTCTAGAAACCTTAACCCCAGTCAAATTCCCTGCCTCTTGACCCTGTTTCAATAAGATGCTAAGATTTTCCATAATAAGGATAAACAATAAAGGCGAGAGTGGACAACCTTTTCGAAGACCACATTCATTGTTGAAAAAAGTCGAGGTATCCCCATTTATCAGCACTGCGAAGGATGCGCTAGTCACACAACTCATGATCCAAGAAATAGAAGAAACACTAAAATGGGTTTGTACAATAATTAAACGAAGGAAATCCCAACTAACACAGTCATAAGCATTTTTCAGATCCAACTTTAATAACAAAGCTTTTTGTTTTTTTGTTTTGATGTTGTGGATACATTCATGCGTCGTCCCAATGACATCCAAGATCTGTCTACCCTTCAAGAAACCCAATTGTTCACCTGACAAATCCCTTGAGAGAATAGGTTTGATTCTATTGGCGATCACTTTGGAGATCATTTTATAACAAAGATTACAAAGTGCGATGTGTCTGTAATCCCCAAAAGTCCGAGGAGAGTTTTCCTTAGGAATCAAAGCCAGGAAAGTTGAATTTAAGGATCTTTGAATCTCTCCTCTGATTCTGGAATCTTCGACCAGATCTAATAGGTCATCACCAACCACATAGAAGAAAAGAGTAAAAAACTCCACAGTCCAGCCGTCCGGGCCCGGACTTTTGTCTTTTGCAAAAAGACTTAAAATATCCCAAATCTCCTGCTTAGTAAAAACTTTGTCTAAAAGAACATTATCTTCCACAGTCACAAACCGTTGAAAAAGTCTGACTAAATTAACTTGATCCAAAGGAGCCCTGGGACCATCTGCAACATACAACTTCTTGAAAAATCTAGTAGCCTCTCCTTTGATTTCCTCATGGCCTCTAAAGGTCTGACCAATATCATCATCTATCTCCCAAATATGCTTCTGGTTTCTTCTGACACTAGAAAAATTGTGGAAAAAATTAGTGTTACGATCACCACATTTTAGGCAAGTAGCACGGCTCTTCTATTGCCAATATTCCTCTTCAATTTTAGAATATCATTTTGCTCAGATTCTAAAGATTTCAAATGTGATTCTAAATTGGTGTCCAACCCATCTCTAGACAGTCCCGAGTAACCCCGACTTATATCTTCCTCTAGTGTTTCCATCTTACGAAGATTTTCGCTCAGGTTATGCCTCGCCCAAGCTTTGATTAAGGACTTTAGTGTTTTTAATTTCCATACAATTATGTGTTGGATATCCAGCTCCTCCAGGAAGACAACATCCTTCCATACTTCTTTCAAAATCAAATCAAAATCTGTCTCCGCCAGCCAAGTTGGATTTAACTTAAATGGATAGGCAACCTGTACCTGAGTGAAATCAAATTTGGGTTAAGTCCCAAATTCTCACTGGACCTCCACTGATCGCTAAAATAGCCCCAAGATGACTGAGCCTTCGCTTGGTACAAATAGAGAATATTTTGAATTTTTAAGGCCAATAAAATCTCCTGAGATAGTATAGTTGCGTTACAAATGCCTAGAATTTTATCCAGCCAAATGAGTATAGAATAACCATTTCTGGGCTTCCAACTCAGCCAATGGGTAATGAGTGGCAGCGAATTCATCAGGTTTTTCCAAAATTGAGAGGCCAAAGGTTGAATAACCAGGGCAGATCTAAGCCAAGTAGCCACAGATATGTAAGGGAGATATTTGTCTTTGATCACCCGGTGCCATATTCCGTCCTCCATCAATACTCTCCACAACGAGTTGGCTGCTAACGCACGGTTGAAAATGAAGAGATTCCTGAGACCCCAACCTCCCAAAGGTTTCAGTTTTGCAATTCGTACCCAGCTACAAAGAGGTACGCCATGTTCTTTATGACCCCTCGTCCAGAGAAAGTCAAAAATCAACTTATGGATATTTGTGAGTACCGCGACAGGAGCCGTCGCAAGTGCCATCCAAAAAACTGATTGCGTTTCCAAAAAAACCTTTACTAAGATGCACCGGCCTCCCAAGGTTAACCAACGGTTACACCAATGCTTTATCATACTTTCAAACTTTATAAGTAGCCATCTCCAGTCTTCAAAATAGGTTTTATCAGCTTTAAGAAAATACCCCAAGTATTTAAAGCCCAACGCCAATTCCATGAAATTGTAGGCAAACAATTCCTTAAAACTCACCAAGTCAACATCCTCAAGCCCCGCATAATGGAAAGTAGATTTATTATGGTTAATTCTTAGGCCCGAAGCGCTACATAATTGATCCAGGATGTTCTTAACCAATTTCCATTCTGCAGTTGTTGCCTTTGTCATGATGAGAACATCATCAACAAATATAAGGTGTAAAATTTTAACAACTCTAGAAACCTTAACCCCGGTCAGATTCCCCGCCTCTTGAACGTGTTTCAATATGATGCTAAGACTTTCCATAATAAGGATAAACAATAAAGGCAAGAGTGGACAACCTTGTCGAAGACCACATTCACTGTTGAAAAAAGCTGAGGTCTCCCCATTTATCAGCACCGTGAAGGATGCGCTAGTCACACAACTCATGATCTAAGAAATAGAAGAAACACTAAAACCGGTTTGTACAAGAATTAAATGAAGAAAATCCCAACTAACACAGTCATAAGCCTTTTTCAGATCCAACTTTAATAACAGAGCTTTTTGTTTTTTTGTTTTGATGTTGTGGATACATTCATGCGTCATCCCAATGACATCCAAGATCTGTCTACCCTTCAAGAAACCCAATTGTTCACCTGACAAAGCCCTTGAGAGAATAGGTTTGATTCTATTGGCGATCGCTTTGGAGATCAGTTTATAACCAAGATTACAAAGTGCAATGGGTCTATAATCCCCAAAAGTTCGAGGAGAGTTTTCCTTAGGAATCAGAGTCGGGAAATTCGAATTTAAGGATCTTTGAATCTTTCCTCTGATTCTGGAATCTTCGACCAGATCTAATAGGTCATCACCAACCACATCGAAGAAAAGAGTAAAAAACTCCATAGTCCAACCATCCAGGCCTGGAATTTTGTCTTTTTCAAAAAGACTTAAAATATCCCAAATCTCCTGCTTAGTAACAACTCTGTCTAAAAGAACATTATCTTCCACAGTCACAAACCGTTGAAAAAGTATGACTAAATTAACTTGATCCAAAGGAGCCCTGGGACCATATGCAACATATAACTTCTTGAAAAATCTAGTAGCCTCTCCTTTGATTTCCTCCTGGCCTCTAAAGGTTTGACCAGTATCATCATCTATCTCCCAAATATGATTCTGGTTTCTTCTGGCACTAGAAAATTTGTGGAGAAATTTAGTGTTACGATCACCACATTTTAGGCAAGTAGCACGACTCTTCTGTTGCCAGTATTCCTCTTCAATTTTTAGAATATCATTTCGCTTAGATTCTAAAGATTTCAAATGTGATTCTAATGCGGTGTCCAACCCATCTCTAGATAGTCCTTAGTAACCCTGACTTATATCTTCCTCCAGTGTTTCCAGCGTATGAAGCTTTTCGCGCCGGCTATGCCTCGCCCAAGCTTTGATTTGGGACTTTAGTGTTTTTAATTTCCATACATTTCTGTGTTGGATATCTAACTCCTCTAGGAAGACAACATCCTTCCATACTTATTTCAAAATCAAATCAAAATCTATCTCCGCCAGCCAAGTTGGATTGAACCTAAACAGATAGGCAACCTGTACATGAGTGAAATCAAATTGTGCTATCACGGGAGCGTGATCAGATATGAAAGGGAGCTTAACCCAAGACCGATATCGCCCAACCTCTATCAATAAGCTTTCTGCAACTAGTATACGATCCAACCTTTTAAGAATGCCTGCACCCCCAGCTCTACCATTCCTCCAAGTAGGTACCAAAGTATCCGGAGCCAAATCGACCAATGAGTGATCCTTGATCAAATCTAAAAAATAGTCTGCATGTCTATCCATATGTGTCGATGAGCCCCAAACTTCAACATCACCTATGGTGAAATTCAGATCTCCTGCAAGGATCAAGTTTTTAGCAGCTAACAATCTAGTTGTCGCCAAACGATCCCAAAATAAAAGTGTTCCATTACATGGACCATACACATTTAGAAAATTTACAACTCTGTTATTTTCTAGAGTGATGCTCGAAAGTAAAATGCCCCCACCACAAAGTGTGGGTTCCAGGGTAAACTTGTTAGGGTCCCAATTCACCAGAAGACCTCCCAAGGTACCTACCGAAATGACAGCACACATAAACCAACTAGGGACAAATTTTTGCATAAACAGTTGAGCCTTGTCCTCAACAAGAAGTGTCTCTTGTAAAAAAATAATATCGGGGTTAACTTTAGTGATTAATCTACGCATGGAGGCAGCTTTTAGGGATCCTCCCACCCCTCTGACTTTTAACGAGAGTAGGATCATATTTTATCCCGTGCAAGGGATTTTAATCCTCTAAGCACCCTAGTGTCGGAAACAGTAGAAGTAGTGAACTCAAGTGTAATGGCGGAGAGAGTGGATTTCTTACGGGCACTCCTTGTCTTAATGGGCGAGGTCTCAAAACCCAAGCCTCTAGACCAAGCATAATTGGGCCCAACCCCCCC
>JASDQU010283724.1:0-14568 GCA_032191745.1 Picea mariana
CCTGGATTAGTCCAAAACCCTAATTCCTTAACCGGAAATAGAAAACCATCGGCAAAAAACCATGTGCCGAAAAACCACCTAATATCACGTGGTCCCGGAAATATGTCATCCCAGAAATATGTTGGCCCAGCGAAAATATGTCGGCTTGGCCTGGCGAAAAATATGTCGGCCCGAAAAAAAAAAAATCGGGGGTGCTGCCCCCGAACCCTCGCGCGGGGGGCTCCACCCCTCTAACCCCCCTGCACGCCCGGCGCAGGCGCTCAGACACTACTACTCGTGCAAAGAATATAACACATACCCAACATCACATAGGTATAATAATATATTTCCATGTAATAAAGGTCAATATTAATAAGGCCTAGCAATAAGGAAGAATAAGTCCAACGTAAGAAGACCTAATAGAAGCTTTCGCTTCTAGAAGGATCTTCCTCTAGATGGTTTTTTTGATAGACATATTTAGTATAAATAGGAGTCCAGGGTATGAGAACCATTGACTTGGATATTATTGTAATAGAGCTCTGCTCTGTTGGAGGTTTCCCCCTCGAAGAGGCAAGTGAACATTGCTCTTAGTAATCAAAGTGCTCTTTCTAGTGTTATTCTGGTATCATTTTGGTATTATTGTGGTGTTGTTATGGTTATATTGTTGTTCATCTTCCATTTCTAGCTAATTATTTATGTTCTACATACTATTTTATATCTGGAATATTACAAGTGGTATCAGAGCACCTTCCTCAACAGAAAATTGTGGGTTAATTTGTTTCAGGGTAGAGACGTATTCTAATGTCTTTAAGCTATAGAGATTTGTTGTTACGCGCATAAACCCATGGTCAGGGATTCATACACGCAGGAAATACAAGTGGTACTTAAGAACACATATGTTGGCCACCCTTGTAACCCTTGTTGGTACCCCTTCGAGTGGTAGCGCAACAGACAACACCTATATACAAATCGGCCTAAATCTCTTGAAACCCTCCATAGATAAATCGATCGGTCGCCTGACTGCTACAGTGCCACCAAGAACAACACTCAGGAAGATACTCTCTAGTACCTGGGTAGTCGGGTAGTACGGCTAAGGGCACGGTCTAGCCTCCTTAGTTGGTGCCCTAAGATATTGGGTCGAGTACTATTGTTGTAACCTACACGTATATCAAACAGATATAGCACAAGGCAAACCCTTGTTTGTAGAAACCTTGAATACCCTAACCTTTGGGACAGAAACAAAAACAGAACATAAAGGATCTATTGTCATGCAATTGTGTCCCCTGCATTCGAGTTGTGAAATTACTACACATTTCTTCCTGTTAAGCATTTGGGCATTTCATCACTGCAATATTCCTCGGATCGAAGTATAACTCCACATGAGTAAAAAAAAAAAAAAAAAATCTGGATGTTTTTGGCACCATTATTTGAGACCTATTCCATTAGATATCTCTCTTTTCCCTTTTCACAGTCTTACCTATCATTTTTTAGCAATTTTTTTTTTCTCGTGGACTCGACCCCCTTCCAACACCCTTATTTGGGCTTTACCCCATTGTATTCAACTCGTCACCCTGATCATTGTGATACACTTCACCCATAACCCATTTTATGTGTGGTCCCACCCACCCCTTTTCATGTTCCCTCATCATCATGGCCCATACCCATAGCCACGACTTGGAAGCTTGCTTCAATACTGATCCGTCAGGATTTTTTTAATGACTTATGGTTGAGTTTAATCTTCCATGCATTAATTAACCATTTGAGAAAACTTAGTGAAGAATGAGGAAAGAAGAGGAATTATAACAGCCATATACATATGTACAGATATGAAATGCAATAAAAGACAGCAAACCATAACACGTAGATTGATAACGGAGTTCGGCACAACTTTGCCTATGTCTCCGGGTCTTTTCTCTGTGAGGGAGGCTTCTTTATTTATGTTTGAAATCTCAAAGGTACATCACTGCAATGCCAAATGGCTACAAGACTGATCTGGTCATGTTCGCCTAGATCTCTAGAACCATGCAAAGAAAACGGCACGCAAAACGGACGTCTGGAGCTCCCAAAAATGATCCGACAGCGTCTCCTCCTCAACAGCTCCTCTGCCTCAAACTGGCTTTGGCTTGGCTTCTCCTCAGCATTATTCTGCTCTGAATGCCCTCAAATCTGTCCCCATGGCCTCAAACAGGCCTTGGTTATATAGTTGGGAAGTTAGTTGTCCATCTCCAACTTCCTCCACGAATTTAGGCCCCAAAACTGCCCAATAACTCCCAAAAATGGAGTAATTACATTAAAAATGGGTTAAACATTAATTAAAACCCAAAAATAGTTACAAAACCCACTTTTATAACTAAAAATTGGTCATATACGGGCTTTATCCCCCAAACCATGGCGTGTGCCCCTCTTGATAAGGTCACATGGCTTAATAGGGCCAAGTGCTAGCCCAAAGGCTAAGCGCTGGCCCCTAGCCCTTGCGCGCATTAACACCCGGTCACATTGGCACAAAACAAAAACTGTGGCTTATTGTAATAAAACCCAACTGTTGGTTACACGGCATATATTACATAACCGTGGCATTTAAACAAACTGCGCCAACCGTAAACACCCGCGCAACATTACAATATGGTTACGGTTGTGTGTTTAACACCATAAAACCTCGGGTCGGGGCTAAGCACCGGCCCGATCCCCCACTATACACCATATAACATAAAGTTAAATGTATTATCGCCCGCATACATAACAAGTAATACACAGTGGCATAATGGTCACATAACTTTGTTAAATCGCTTGGACGGAGGTGGAGGTCATCGGTTCAAATCCGGTCGACGACATAAATTTTTGATAATCAAACCATTAAACAAATACCGGGGTGCCACGTGGCAGCCCGTGATTGGGCCACGTGCCACCTCTACGTCCAACCAATGCATGCCACGTGTCAACTGATGATTCTTCCACATCAACAAACCAGAATATGTCGCGTGTCCATCGCTGATTCGCCCACGTCACTTGCCACGCGTCGTTTCCGTACGCTCTGTCAACTACCACGTCATTCGAGCCATGTCAGATGCTGACGTCATCCATGCCACGTGTCACCCTTCCAGTGGTGACATGTGTCACCTCGGGATACGTCCAACCGTACGCCCAAAAAGCCAAATCTGCTTGAAATGTGTCACTACCCGAGGCTGCCACGTGTCACTGTACGGACCTGCCACGTGTTGCATGTACAAACTTTCCACGTCAACGTACGAACATGCCACGTGTCATCTGTACGGACATGCCACGTCATCATCCGTACGAACTGTACGGACTGCACAGTCAGCAAATTTTTCCCTATTTGACTTTTTAGACAGAATGCGATATCTTCTCCATACGGACTCCGTTTGACAAAGTAAATATACCACTGGAATCAGGAAGACGAGACAGACGCAATGGTGTTGGTTTCATCGGATTTCGGGCACTTTCATTTTTGGGCATTTTTCAAGCCCTGTCAGGCTTCTGAATCCGATTTCGGATCAAATACCCTACACTCTAATTTAATAGAAACCTAAAGAGAAGTGAGACAACTCAGTGCCAATATTTCCACCATCAATAAAAACATGCATTCCTCCATCGTCGCCTCAATCAAGGAACTCAAACAAGACATTACTACCCATATTGAACCTGTCACTACAATGATCTACTCCAAGTTGCATATCCCTACAGATCTTCCCTTATCTGACCCACCTTTGCATATCGAAGGTGAATTTCCTCTTGTTCCTAGAATTTTTAGCCCCATCACTTTCAACGTGACCTACGCCTTTCGCATGTGGATGTGACCAAATTCTATGGCTCAGATCCCACTGGCTAGGTAACTCAAACAAAACATTATTTCTCTTTGTATGCCGTTATGGATGAGTTGGCCAAACTCTGGTATGGTGTTCTCCATCTAGATAAAGAACGTTGGCAATGGTGGTAATGGAGAAAAAAATCTCGCCAAGGGTATGTGTCTTGGACACACTTTGTGGAAAATCTTTATGAACGCTTTGACACTAACATGAACCATTTAGGTTGTTTGACAAAGTAGAAACAATCTGGCACAGTGGAAGACTTTATAGCTTCTTTTGAGCGACTAGATTTTCGTAAAGAGGGCATGTCTAATGCTTTTTTTCGAGAATGTTTTATCAACGGCCTCAAGGATGAGATTCGTGCCCATGTCCTCATGGCTCGACCTCATAGTTGGGTGGATGCTACTAAAAGAGCTAAGGAGTCACAACAGGTTGTCTCTTCTCAAACTGAAAACCCTCCTTTATTCCTCGCACTAAAACAATAACTTCCACTCCTCCTTCTACTCCACTAAAGATCCAGAAATTCACCAGGGACAAAATGGTTGAACGTCAACTCAAAGGCCTTTGTTATAACTGTGATGACAATTTTTTTCCGGGACACAAGTGTAAGGAACAAAATCTTTTTATGGCCGTCTTGGAGGATGTTTCAGAAGAGGATGTTGAGGCTCCCCTTGTGTCTGTGTCCCATGAACCCACTGACATAAGCCCTCCCTCAGATCCTCCTGAAGTAGAACTAGTCATTTCCCTAAATGCTCTCACTAGCTTCTCTACTCCCCAAACCCTCAAGTTAATTGGTTACATCAAGCATAGGAAGGTCATCATTCTTGTTGATAGTTGAAGCACCAACAATTCTATTCATTGTCGCATTGCCCAAGAAACTAATTGTTATATCCGTGTAGTCAACAATTTTCAAATCATTATTGCTAATGGCGGGTCCATGAAATGTGGAGGGCGTTATGAAAAAGTGTGCCTCCAAATTGGTGAATACCACCTAAAATCTCATATGTTTTCTATCGACATGGGCAGTTGTGACATTGTGTTAGGTGCATAATGGCTAAGGACTTTGGGTCCCATTCTCATGGATTTTAAGGAATTAACCATGCAATTAGACCAGGAGGGCCAACAATATAAGTTCCAAGGCATCATCGTCAATTCCCTGGAGATCATCAGTTCCCATTGCATGGAAAATCTGCTCAAAAAAGGTCATCATGGCATTATTTCTTAACTCCATTCCATATAAGCAATTGAGACACCGTTTGTGCTGCAGGACCTCCAATTCATCCTCTCTAAACATCAAGTGATTTTTTCCACTCCCCGAGGACTCCCTCCTTCCCATGGTGTTCATGATCATTATATTCCTCTTGTCCCATGAAGCCTTCCTCCCAATATTTGTCCCTATTGTCACCCCTTTTCCCAAAAATATGAAATTGAGAAAATTGTTCAAGAACTGCTCAACGTAGATGTTATCCACCCTAGTACGAGCCTCTACTCTTCTCTTGTGGTCATGGTCCTTAAAAAAAAAGGTTCTTGGCGCATGTGTCCTTACTTCCGTGCTCTCAAAAATGTCACCATTAAAGACAAATTTCCCATTCCTGTCATTGATGACCTCTTGGATGAATTGAGTGGCACCTAGGTTTTTACTAAACTTGATCTTCATTTTGGCTACCACCAAATCCGTATGAAAGAGGCAGACATTCCTAAGAGTGCATTTAGAACTCATGAGGACCACTATGAGTTTTTGGTCATGCGCTTTGGCTTGTGTAATGCTCTCTCCACTTTTCAAAGCCTCATGAATCATGTCTTTTGTCCTTTTCTCCGTCATTTTGTCTTAGTTTTCTTTGATGATATCCTCGTCTATAATAAATCCTGGACAACCCATCTTGCTCATGTGGATCGATTTTTCCATCTACTCTCTCAGCACCAAATTTTCCTCAAACAATCTAAATGTGCTTTTGGCGCCTCGAAAATCGAGTACTTGGATCATCTTGTTGGCAAGGTCGGCGTCAAGGTGGATCTTAAAAAGATTGAAGTTATGCAAGATTGGCCTCACCCAAAGACTCTCAAAAGATTTTGTGGATTTTGGGGTTTAACAGGTTATTATCACAAGTTTGTTAAGAATTATGGAAATATTGTGGCACCTCTCACTACACTCCTTAAAAAGAATTATTTCACTTGGACTCTAGCAGTTGCTCCTGCTTTTCAAACCTTGAAGATGGCCATGTGCACCACTCTAGTGCTGGCCCTTCTTGATTTCACAAAGACCTTTGTCCTGGAATGTGATGCTTCCAGGAAAGGAATTGGCCTCATCCTTATGCAAGAGGGTTGGCCTTTGGCCTTTACCAACAAACAACTGTCAGAGAGAAATTTGGGAAAATCAATCTATGAAAAGGAAATGTTAGTTATTCTGCATGTTGTGGATCTTTGGCACCCTTATCTAATGGGGCAACACTTCCAAATTAAGACATATCAATAAAGACTCAAGTATTTTCTGGAACAACACCTTTCCTCCCCAGAGCAACAAAAATGGGTCACTAAGCTATTTGGATATATGATTATGAGATCATTTACAAGAAAGGAAAAGACAATGTGGTTGTTTATGCACTTTCTAGAAAATATGAAGATGAAGGGTCCATGTTTTCTCTCTCCTTCATTGTAACAGATTGGCTCCAAGCTATTTGCCAGGAATGGCTACACAATCCAAAAATTTCGCATCTGATACAACAATTGTATTCCAATTCTCCAGTTTTCCTAGGGTACTCTTGGCTAAATGATGAGCTTCGATACAAAAGTTGTTTGTATTTAAGTAAACAGTCAAAACTTAAATCCACGATACTTTATGAGCTTCATGCTACACCCACAGCTGAGCACTCCGGGTTTACCAAAACCTATGACCAGGTCAAACGTTCTTTTTTTCTGGGCTAGTATAAAACATGACGTTCATACTTTTGTAGTTGAATGTGATGTGTGTCAATGCAACAAGGGAGAAATAGTCAAATCTCATGGCACACTACAACCGCTTCTGATTCCACCTGCTATTTGGTGAGATATCTCTATGGATTTTATTGTAGGCTTACCTAAATTGGGCAATAAAGCAGTCATCATGGTGGTAGTTGGTCATCTTTCCAAGTATGCTCATTTATGTGCTCTTCAACACCCATTTATAGCATCCACTGTGGCTCAAATTTTCATGGATCAGGTCTTCAAGCTTCATAGCATGCCACATTCTATTGTTTTTTATCGTGGCCCAACTTTCACCAGCAATTTTTGGCAAGAATAGTTCAAGCTACAAGGCACCCAATTGCATCTCAGCACAGCTTATCATAACCGGACTGATGGTCAAACTAAAGTTGTCAACAAGTGTTTGGAAACATATTTGAGGTGTTTTGCATCAGAAAGGCAAAATCAGTGGGCTCAATGGTTACCACTAGTTGAATGGTGGTACAACACTTCGTACCATACAACTACACGCATGACTCCTTTTGAAGGGGTATATGGACAAAATCCACCTTCAATTCTCTCATATTTTCCAGGTGTCTTGGTGGTCCATGCGGTTGACCAAATGGTTACAGTTCGAGAGGTTATTCTCCATACCCCCAAAGAGAATTTTGTCATGGCCCATAATCGCATGAAGCAACAAACAGATCAAGGTTGCTCTGAATGTTAATTTGCAGAAGGGGATCATGTGTTTCTTTGATTGCAACCTTACAAGCAAAATTCTCTCAAGGCTGGCCATTGTCATGAATTGGCGCCCAAATTTTATGGTCCTTATATCATTCTCAAGTGTGTGGGACAGGTGGCCTATCAGTTAGCTTTGCCCAAACATTCTAAGCTCCATCTTCTTTTTCATGTTTCCTGCTTAAAGAAGGTGATTGGAGCTAAGTGCAAAACTCAAACCAACCTTCCCGAGTTGGACGAAGAAGGTTCCATTTGGTTACAGACACAAGCAGTTTTGGACCAGCGTGAGCATCGTCTGCATCAACGAACCATCAAGTAAGTGTTATTCCAGTGGAAAGATACAACTCCAGTAGATGCCACTTGGGAACCAGCTACCATTCTGCAGCAATTTTCTCATCTCTGTAAATTCTAACCTTGTACAATGTCTACTGTAAACAGATATTCAGAAAAGAATAGAAAAAGATACAATGGCAAATGCAAACATTACACAGAGATTTTTCCCCTGGAAACCCAAACCGGGAAAACCAGCATATATTATATTCATACATTGTGTTACATTGTTTACAATACAATATACATATAGGAGCCAACGGCATCCAAAACCCTAACCCAATGACCTGGATTAGTCCAAAACCCTAATTCCTTAACCGAAAATAGAAAACCATCGACAAAAAACCATGTGCCGAAAAACCACCTAAATATCATGTGGTCCCAGAAATATGTCATCCCGGTAATATGTCGTCCCGGAAATATGTCGTCCCGGTGCGAAAAAAAAAATTCGGGGACGTTGCACCCCCCTCTAACCCCCCTGCGTGCCTGGCACAGACACTCAGACACTGCTACTCGTGCAAAGAATATAACACATACCCAACAATCTCAAGCCTTGAGGACAAGGTTGTTTTTAAGGAAGAGGACATGTTAGGAACCTAACCCCTCACATAGGTAGAATAATATATTTCCATGTAATAAAGGTCAATATTAATGAGGCCTAGCAATAAGGAAGAATAAGTCCAATGTAAGAAGACCTAATAGAAGCTTTCACTTCTATAAGGATCTTCCTCTAGATGGTTCTTTTGATAGACATATTTAGTATAAATAGGAGTCAAGGGTATGAGAACTTTTGACTTCAATATTATTGTAATAGAGCTCTACTCTGCTGGAGGTTTCCCCCTCGAAGAGGCAAGTGAACATTGCTCTCAGTAATCAAAGTGCTCTTTCTGGTATTATTATGGTATCATTTTGGTATTATTGTGGTGTTGTTCTCGTTATATTGTTGTTAATCTGCCATTTCTAGCTAATTATTTATGTTTTACATACTATTTTATATTTGGAATATTACAAATGCAGACAACAACCTCTACATCAAGGTAAATCAAGATAGTATTTTGTTAATTGAAGTTTATGTTGATGATATTATCTTTGGAATTGATGATGATAAGATGAGCCAGAAATTTGCAAAGGATATGTAGAATGAGTTCAAAATGTCATTACTTAGAGAATTTTATTTCTTTTTGGGTCTTCAAATATGTCAAAGAAACCAAGGGATTTTTATCTCTTGGACTAAGTATATCAGAGAAATGATAAAGAATTCGAAATGGAAGATTGCAAACCATTCATAACTCCTATGAAAACTAGTTGCAAGTTAAGTAAAGATGATGATTCAAATGTTATAGATCAGAGGAAGTAGAGGTCAATGATTGGCAGCTTACTTTATGTGATAGCTTTCGGGCTAGATGTGATGCAGGCAATTGGATTGGTGGCATGATTTCAAACATCACCAAAGGAATCACTTGTTTTGGTAGTAAAGAGGATATTCATATATCTAAAGGGTACATAAGAGTTTGGATTATGGTATCCAAAAGGGAAGGATCTATCACTCGTTGCATACACAGATGCAGATTGGGCAGTTTGCATTGATGATCGAAGAAGTACAAGTGGAGCAGCTTTCTACTTAGGTGAGTGTTTGGTATCTTGGCTAAGAAAGAAATAGTCATCAATATCATTGTCTATAGCCAAAGCACAGTATATGGCAGCAACAACATGTTATACACAATTTATATAGATGAAACAAACATTGAAAGATACACAAGTTAAGTATGATGAGCGCATTCTGATATTTTTCTATAAGACAAGCGCCATCAGTATCTCAAAGAATCAAGTGATGCACTCTAAGACGAAGCACATTCTGATCAAGTTTCATTTTCTATGGGAACGGGTTGTAGAGAAGAACATTAGAGTTGAATATGTTGGGACGAAAGAACAAATTACATATATCTTTACAAAACCACTTCCACGAGAAGGTTTTGAGTATCTTCACCAGAAACTCGTAGTAGTTTCTACCCCATAGTGATTTTTGAATGATTTTCTTACATGTCATAGATTTACATGAGGAAGCACCATGAAGAGGACAAAGGATGGTTCAGATAGGGGGAGAACCCCTAAGGAGAGTTCATACAAGGGGAGTAGCCCCAAAGGGAAGTTACCCTTTGCCATTGATGTCAAAGGGGGAGAGATTCATCAGATGCATGGAGAGAAAGCATAGAGACATGATTCCAGGGGGAGTAATGGTCATAGGGGGAGCATGAGTGCCATGAATTTAGTGTTGCATTAGAGTGTTTCCATGAATTCCAAAGGGGGAGATTTTTGATTAATTAGGTTGGTTGTCATTAATGTCAACCATTGAACCAATTCTAGTAGTAGATTCTGATATCCCTAGAGGTTTGGATAAGGAACCCAAGTTTGTTTGAGGTATAAAGGCATGAATATCAGTGAATTTGCATAAGAGACTATTCTAGATGGATAGAAATGTCAATGGGGGGGATTGTTGATTAATTGGGTTGGTTGTCATTAATGTCAACCCTTGAAGCAAGTCTGGTAGAAAATTTCGATAGCCCTAGAGGTGTGGATAAGGAACCCAAATTTGTTTGAGGTATAAAGGCATGAAGGTCAATGAATTTGCAGGAGAGACTATTCTAGATGGATAGTATATGTCATGTCATTTCCGGTGATATGTGGTACGTCACGTAGTTCCACACAATTGAGGAGATGTGGCTTAGTGAAGTTGGAGAACCCTCATGAGTAATCTAGAAGCCCCTAGAAGGTCAAAGAAGTCAGTTATTCTAGAAGCTCCTAGAAGAAGTTTACTAGTCAAAGTGGTTGTAACTAGGAGTTAATCATGGGTAAAGCTATTGCAATAAGAAAATAATTAAAAAGAAATTAGTTGCAACAAGAAGTTGTGAGTTTGTTATTTATGGTAAAGTGGTTGCAAGTGGGTAAAGTAGTTAAAAGTGAGTTAGTCCTAAAAGAAGGAAGTTGGGTAAACCAGTTAGAAGATAACCCCTAAAGGAAGCTACTTGGAGAGTATAAATAAGAGATCAAGGGTCCTAATTTTTTAGCATATTGAATATCTATTTTGTGAAATATTATGGGTAGGTATCATTGACAAATCTATAGCAGTGAGTCTGAAGTAGCGATGAAATTGCAGGTTCGAAGGGTCGAGACTGTGGGTACTAAACTAGAGTTTGACTGAATATATCTGCAGGTTTCAGTACTAGAAGGACGCAAACATCCACGAGCCGCAGTGGGACAAAGCACAGATACCCATGAGTTTACTGGAGACAAAGCGTGGATATGTTGCCAAGGATGAAGAAAAGGAAGATCAAATCTATCAGTGAGAAGTTGAAGAGTTGAGAGAAAGCTACAAAAGGTCTAACAGTGAGAAGGTACAACAAAGATATCTACAGTAACAAACGATATGTTATATACTTGTCTTAAGTAGGTCTTTGGTGAATGCTTGGGGTATGGCCATGGAATATTGAGTTCTAGCCCTTGAGGGACTATTGGTAGTATGGAATATTGTGTATATGATAGATCTACAAGGATACAATGTTACTGTATTAATTGATTATTGTGGGTATACTTCATTGGGCATCTTGTTAAGATACATCTTGTGTTATTTAGAGCATGGTTGAGGTTTTGTGGTTGAAGCTTATTGTTATCAATTCAAGGTGTTGATTACATAACAGTAAGAGTGTTATGTATGGTTAATGTAAGGGTTTCTGATATCACACAAGATCAGTGAGACATATGTATGAAACTAATATATGGTTGTGTGCTTGGATATTGGATGACTATTATTTTCTATCAGATCAGCTAGATTGTGAGCAGATACAGAGAGATCATATAGTGACCAAGATTGAGACAGTGACAGAGACAGACAAGTGATATTGGCAGAGTAGTGTGCTAGTCCACAAGTTACAACAAACAGAGGCATAGACATCCGCGAGTTGCAGTACATAAAGGTGCGGACATTCTCATATTGCAGAATTGATTGGTCACGGATTTGCGAGAAAGTTTTGAAGAATATTGGTACAGGTTGTGTCAGGATTGCAGTGATAGGATTGATAGTAACATGTTGTGACAGTGATAACTACACGTTGTTTGATTTAGTGACAACAACAGGTCATCTACATTTGGCACTTATACTTCAGGGTGGTTGGACGGGGCAAGGATAGGTGGTTGTAGATGGAGAACATAGGGTTTTGAAGCCTCATTATGGTTGGAGCCAAAGAATTGGGGAGTTTGAGCTTCCATCAGGTTGTAGCCTGAGAATCTATGGGGTTGGGGCATCCTTCCAGTTGGAGCTAGAAAACAAAGGAAGTTGGTGCTTCTAAGGAATGTACTTCTTAAAGACATATAATAAAAATCATTTTGTAGTTTTCTTCTGCATTTGGTTTCCACATAAAAATATTGGTGTATTGTGTAGGTGAATGATTACACATTGTTCATGGTTTATTTGTTCTGCACTTATTGAATGATATTGGTAAACTGATCATAAGGTTAACCACACTTATATACATTATGGTTAAAGGGGATTAAAAAGCATTATTACTGACTCACACCCCCTCTCAGTAATCCAACACCCATTAGGAGTAAATGAGAATTGATGCTTGTGGATGATTCTACATGTTGGTATTCTACTGGTGGGGTATTTTCGTACATGGAGAGGCTACTTTCTTCTTCTTCTTGAAAAACCTTGGAAGATCCAATATAACCCCTTTTAGCTCCATCCAATAAGTATATTTTCTTGACAACTTTGAATCCTGGAAATACATATATCTTATAACCACCACGTGGATTTATGACCTTTCTGGGGTTTTCAACCATGGTTGGAAAATATTTAAAATGTATGTTACCTTTTGGATCAGGTTTTCTGAATACTTCTGTACCCTTGGCAGCATTGGGTTGATCCGGATTATTTTTGGCACGAAATGAGAGCGGAGATATGATAAAGAAATGCACAGAGGTATTGCAGATATTCAATAATATAATAGAAATGTATCATAGATGAAACCATAAACACATATATACAGTAATACATGATTTATATTAATCAAAGAAATGTACAGAGACTGTAAAGATACAGAGTGAAAGACTCACTAGAATGGTGGCAGCTTATCTCTGAGAAGAGATGTGATGGCTACTCGCGTTCGCAAGAAGATGATTACAATGAGGATTTGAAGGCCTTTTTTACAATAAATGGGAATGCCAAAAGTCTTAGACATCCAAAAACCTAACCCTAGGAGATGAAGCGCCAAAAGTCATGTGGGCCCCGTTTGGGTAAGTGAGTACATCAACTTCCTGGGGTCGTAACTTTTGCATACGATCTTCGTTTTAGGCGTATGATAGCTCGTTGGAAAAGTATCATCGAGGAGATTCATTTTGGGGCTCAATCATTCCTTTGGCTATAATTAAGAACCTCAATCTTGGAAAACCTTCATTTAGGCCCTCAAAATGGCCCCGGAAGTTAAAACCTGCTAAAAATAGTAAATTACCAAAATTGCCAGAAAGTTGTTTTGAGCCAGTCGAAAAAGGTGGGTGGCCACTGATATCCACCTAGATCAATCCTCCCTCCTTAGGAAGCAATGGTCTCCATTGTGTTGAGTTCCCAGGGGAGAGGGAAAAGTGTTTGTTGGATCTGCATCTAGGTGAGTTGCTTGTATTGTTGGAGATGTCACGCTGCTTAGTTTGTGGAAGTCTGTCATGAAATTGTTGAAATTGAGGTTGTTCAACAAGTTGAGCTACATGAGAGGAAGTTGTGCAGAAGGAATCTGTGTACTTTGTTGCAACCTTGTCGACCTTCTTCTGTTGAATAGAAGGTGCAGGGGGAAAGACTGTAGTGCTTGCAGTGTCCTTTTGTTCCCCTTTTGAACAGATTGTGAAGAAGCTGAATTTTGCAGTATGAGATACTACCTTGCGGCACTTTTTAGGTGGAACAATAGTTGGAACTACCTCTGGTATTCTGTAGAGATGACCCCCCAAAGTAACAATGACACTACGGGGTCGAGACACATAAACATCATGGCACTTCCACATATATGGCTGGCCCAAGAGAACATCACAGACATCCAGTGGGACAACATCACATAATACCTCATCCTTGAAGGGTTGGATGTCGTATGACAATTGACATTGCTAGTTGACACAGAGATCTCGTCCTTGGTGAATCCACCCAATGTTGTATGGCTGCGGGTGTGGTGTTGTCAACAATCCCAACTATTTGACGACCTCTGCTAAGATGAGGTTCTTCTGGCTTCTGCTATCAACAATAAAATGCAGCGGGGTCCCCTTCACCCACATCTATGAATGAAAAAGGTGCTCCCCCTCTTCAGGATTTGTTGGTTCTTCTGGTTGAATTGTTGCGGTCACGACAATAGCAGTGGGGTCTGCGTCAATGATCTGTCCTTTACCAATATTTTCATAATCAGATTCAGAATCAGGGTTCGGCTCCTTGTCTTTGATCTCGGCCACCAATGACTGTTTTGAGCAACATTCATCGGTGTTGTGATAGGGATTTTCGTGGAAATCACACCATTTTCAGGTGTCCCTCTTTGTCTTCCCGTGACCCTTCTTTTCTTGTGTCTTGGACTGGTTTTTGGGAGACTGTTTGTGAGGGTCATCTTTGTCATACTTTGGTTGTTGTGGATTTGCAGACCCAAATTCCTATTTGTTATGGTGCTTAAATTTGTGCTCAATTTTAACAGCATATCGACAAGCAGCACTAAGTGATGAGATGTCCAGAAAATCCATT
>JASDQU010283727.1:0-10311 GCA_032191745.1 Picea mariana
CCTTGAAATTCGTGCCAACTGCCTCAGCCCAAAACAAAGCAATAAATGTTGTACGGTCGCCTTGGGAAATGTGCCAAAACTTCCAGAAAACAACACGGCTATTTCTTCTCGAAATCTATGCCACAATAACAGTTGTACAAACCGTACGGACTATACGGAATCCGTACAGTACGGATTGTACCTTCTGTCTCAGTTTTTGTGCCCTTTTCCTACTGTACGGAATTCGAAAATCCATACAGTACAACCTTTTCTGTTGGACTGTACCTTGCCTCGATTTTTGTGCCTGCTCTTCTTGTTGTACGGCCTGCTCAATCCGTACAGTACGGCCTGCCTTCAATACTGTCCTTGTTGCCTCGATTTCTGTGCTAGTTTGTTGCCTTGGGATGCGTGCCCTAGCTCTTAGAATGGCTGCTCTCTTGTTGCTCGAAAATGCGCTCTCTCTTGCTCTCTCAAAAATGAATCAACTACCCAAGAATGGGTGCGCCCTCCAACCCTAATCGACCTCATGAGGTAGGTGAGGGGTCTCTTAATCCAACGGTTGAGATTGGATTAGATGAGTGGTTGAGATTTGATGTCTCTTCACTCACCCTCACTAAAGTCATTAAGTCATCTTTTAATTTGCATCTCACAAATTAAATGACTAGGGCCTACATTAGGCACTTTCTCACCCCTTAGGCGCCTAGGGAAGAGAAACACTTGCCTTGGTACTTTATTTAATTAAAAATTTAACACATATCAGTTTGAGTTCTTTGGAGTTTCTATATCAGCCTTTGCTTGCTGATGAGCTTGTTGATTGTTCTTGGATTTCTTCTTGGCACACTATCCACATAAATCATGATGAGATCAAACCCTTGAGGGTTTGATCCATGACCATTATAGCCTTTACTGAGCATATAGAAAAGAGGACAGCAACTAACTCCTAAGGTAAATATGTTCTTTGTTTGATCAAGGTAATGTTCAGTTTTACTTTGCTAATTATCAGATCTATTTATGCTAATGTTCAGAATTGTTTTTATTACTAATGATGTTCAGATCTAGCTTAGAATTGTTTTCTACATGTTCAAATCTATTGTTTTATTTCTRTGATTGATCTACTTTAGAAATTTTTGCTTTGATTGTTGATCTATATCTACAGTAGTGAATAAATTGAAAAAGAATATTGTTGTTCTAGTTTTCCCTTAAGTTCTAACATGGTATAAGAGCTTAGGGCGTGAAAAGGGCTCAATTGTGGCAGACATTTGAGCCTACGTAGATCCACACCTAAGGATTTGTTTATTCAAATCAGCAGTAAGTTGTTTTATCATCCTTTGATAGATCTAAATGGTCAATAGCCTTATATCTTTGTCTATGCTAGATATCTTGAGCTCATTCATAACTTGTTGGTCAATGGAATTTCTGAGTAAGAACAATTTGTGTGTAGATTATAGAATCTTGTCTTACTAAACTTTGAGAAATAGTTGCTTGAGCAAACTAGATTATGATGCCTCTGTAGATATTACTTTTATGAACAGTAAAATGTTTCTAGTAACTTGTGCTTAAGACTTTTTTCTAAAACAAGAATTAGAAAGAAATCTAAATCCATTTAACATTTGGATTACAGGAAGTTTGATTTATGTCTTAAGGTTTGGCTTAAATCCATGGGTAACAAATTCTGAGTTTATATTAACTATCACTGTTAAGAAGTACTCCTTGATCTAGTTTCATGATATTTGGTGTCACATTGATCTGGATCTTCTAAGCATCAATGGTTTGAACTTGACCATATGACATGGATAATGAACTTATCCACACTCATTGATAAACTGTTTTTTCAAGCTTGATCTAAGTCTGTCATGCTTACACTTGCTATCTCTTAAAATGTGATCATATGACAGCATTTTACTTTTTCTTTTGACATCAATAAAAGAAATTTGAATGATAACATGGTGACTCCACACACTGTTAACATAAACTGTGTTAATGTCTAGCATCTCCCTTTTTGGAGTTTTTTTTTTTAGATTGTGTTCTTAAACAGTAACATGAACACAGTAACTTCAAGAGGATAACTTAATGATTTATGGTTCTGATTTTAATGCGCATGGTTAACAACAATGATGTAACACAGAGGTATACCACTGAGATCAGAATGAATAAGATCAAAATAAATCATTTAGTAATTTAAGAATCAAGACAGGTAGACATATTCGGTAATGGAAAAGAAGTTGACTCCCACATGTACGTTGATCTATGTCAAGCTTTTGAGATTAAGAGGGAGCTGATAGTGCTTTACAATCCCCAGCTGAATGAGGTTGTAGAAAGAAAGAACAGGACATTCTATGAGGCAACCAGAGCTATGATCAAGATCTTCCATTGGGCCGAAGTTGCAAGTATTGTTGTCTATATATAGGACAGATGTCTTCATATCGCCTTGGAAGAGATAACTCCAGAAGAAGTCTTCACGGGTAAGAAGCCTTCAATTGATCACTTGAGAATATTGGATAGAGGATCAAATTAGAGCCCTCTGGAAAGAAAGGCACTTTTGGGATACAGTGAGACCTCAAAAGCATATTGAACTATGTAGAGGTCAGTAGAGATGTGACTCTCCATAAGGAAGTTTCCCTTCGTCGTTCCAGAGGTCTTCCCTGTAATATAAGCGAGTAGGAAGCTCCAACTTCAGAACAAAGGGAGAAGGCCAGAAAGCCTTCAGTGGATCCCATAAGGGATTATGTTGAGTTTCCCTTAGAGAAACTTCCTGCCAAAAGGAAGCCAGCTTGGTGCCACTTTAAAGGAAGCAGAAAGACATGCAGCACCTTTAGATAAATACTCAGGTCTAATAGCGCAGTTGAATCTTGTGAGTGACTCAAAACCTTCCCTTCCACTTTTGAAGAGGCTACCAAACATAAAGTGTGGAAGGATGCCATGATAGAAGAGTACGAGTCAATACTGAGGAATGATGTATGGGAAGTGGTCCCAAGACCTCAAGGCAAATCGGTAGTAACCTCTAAAAGGATTTACAAAATAAAGCATGCAACAGATGGCAGTGCTGACTAGATTTATGGCTCATGATTTATCTTAGGAAGAGGAAAATGATTAAGATAAGATCTTTGCTCCAATTGTCAATTGAACAAGAAGTTTATATCGGACAACCTGAGGGTTTTGTGATCCATGGGAAAGAATCCCATGTCTGCAAACTCAAGAAAGCCTTGTATAGATTGAAACAAGCTTCGAGAGCTTGGTATGGAAGAATTGTCAGTTTTCTTCTGAGTCTTGGGTTCTCCAACAGTATAGCAGATCCTAATCTTTATATAAAGATTGTGAAGAATCATCCTGTCATCTTGGTTTTATATGTGGATGATTTGTTCCCTACTGGAGAGTAACATCTGATAGCCCAAACTAAGAGGGAGTTATCAGCAGAATTTGAAATGAAGGACCTGGGTCTCATGCATTACTTTCTTGGCTTAGAGTGTGGAAAAAACCGGGTGAGATCCTTCTCTCACAAAGCAAGTATGCAGTTAATGTGCTTCGCAGATTTGGCATGTTGGACTGTAAGTCCATGACCACACCTATGATTAAGAAGTTACATGATCAAGCTACAGGTTCAAATCCAGAAGACCCCATCGTATTTCATCAAATCATTGGGTCCTTGATGTATCTAATACATACCAGACCGGACATTTGTTATGCAGTGAATACCCTCAACCAGTTCATGTGTGAACTGAAACATATTCATATGGTTGTTGTTAAGCATATTCTCAGATATGTTTGTGGGACTATAGCCTATGGGCTCAGATACACTTYCAGTGGAGGTGTAATGCTTCATGGTGATACAGATTCGGATTGGATGGGCAGTACAGTGGACCGAAAGAGTACTTTCGGATATTGTTTCAGTTTGGGTTCAGMTATGATCTCCTGGTCCAGTAGGAAGCAGGGCTCCATAGCCAAAAGCACTGCAGAGGCAGAATACATTGTTGCAAGTATTGCTAGTAGAGAAGCAGTATAGCTCAAAAAGCTACTCTYAGACTTATTCAGTGCCGAGCTGGAACCCACCGCAATTCACTGTGATAACCAGAGCTATGTAAATCTCTCTGTGATTCCTGTGTTTTCATGACAGAACGAAACACATTAAGATGAGATATCACTATGTTCAGGACATAGTGCAAAAGAACATTCTCAGTGTTCAGTATCTTCCGACGGCAGAACAAACAGCGGATATTTTGACCAAGCCTCTGTCATTGACAAAGTTTGTGTACTTTCAAGACAAGCTTGGTGTTGTTGAGAGGGAGTGTTGAAATTAGTGCAGCTGCAAGAGCCATTCTCCGGGAGGAGGGCATAAGACCCTAGCTGAGATCTAGGGCCCCCAATACACTCCTAGGGTTCTTGGTTTGGGACCAAGTAGTTAGAGCCATGGCAAAAGACCCTAGTGAGGGTCCCTAGTGTATTTATGGGGTTCTTGGTCAAGGACCAAGCAATAAGTCCTTAGATGTGTTCTAGGGCCCCTAGATGTGTCACGAGGAATCCTTGCCCGGTGCTTGGATTGATCCTTGGATGTGTTCCTTGGTGGTTGATGATGTAAGTCCCTAGATGTGTTCTAGGGCCCCTGGATGTGTTCCAGGAAATCCTTGCTCAATGCTTGGATTGATCCTTGGATGTGTTCCTTGGTGGTTGATAATGTAAGTCCCTAGATGTGTCCCCTAGATGTGTTCTAGGGAATCCTTGCTCAGTGCTTGGATTGATCCTTGGATGTGTTCCTTGGTGGTTGATGATGTAAGTCCCTAGATGTGTTCTAGGGCCCCTAGATGTGTTCTAGGGTATCCTGGACTGGGACCAGGTGGTTCTTGGTTGAGTACCAAGATGTGATGATGTGTGATCTTCTTTTTCTCTCTCGGGATGGTCCATGAGACCTAGGAGAAGCTAGAAGATGGACATGACCACATCATTGGTTTTTTCCTCTTATGCAAGGATGATAAAAGCTTATAAGTTATCATGAGACATATGTGGACAGTTTGCCATTGAAGAAGACCCATTTGACCTTGTCTTGTAGCCTCCCCTTGCTTGAAGCTCGTTCCCCTTCTTGTTTAATGTTGTATTGGTCTTTTATAAGTCACTTTGACTTATTTGACTTTCTAATTAATATTTTTATTAATTAAAATTATTAATTATTAATTATTTTAATTGTTAGGTTTTTAATTAAACCTAACCCTAACCCCTTTCCTAAACTATAAAAGGAACCTCTCCCTCACTCTTTAGTTCACTCATTTTTCATTCCTCACACTCTTCTCACGGTCTGAATTTTCTGCAGCTATCTTGATCAATTTGTTCTTGTGAATGCGGCCTCCTTGGAGCTTCCTATCTTGTTGTTTTTTAGGTGCGGCCCCCTTGGGTTTCTCTGTAATGTCCCCCACCTCTTGATGAAGAGGTCCAGAGAGACTAAGTAGTCTAGCCATCCCCACTAGACTATAGTCTCATGCATCATGGGGACAAAGTCAACCAGAAGACACTTCCTAAACACAACATTATATTGTTGAGTTGACTTTGTGTGAAAAAGGGTAACTCAACGAAAGAAAAGAAAAGGTGAGTTAAGCTAAGAGTTAACCCTAGGGGTTAACTAACTCAACAGATGAATAGACTGGAGCTATAAAAAAAAGGAAGGGCACACTTCTAAGGCATTCTGGATTATTATCATATTTTTCATTGGATCTCTTGATCACAAGCAGTTTTGAGGGTTTTGAGTCTAAAACCCTAGAGATCAACTCGGTGGTGAAAGATTCCACCTTCCTTGATCCAAGCTTGGTCCCGGAGGTGAAATAATCCTCCCACACCATTCTACAGTGTTGTAGGGGTCTGATCTAGTGGCAAAGGCAAGCTAGTGCGCAGCCTAGGGAGTTTCCAGCAAGGGGGGCACACCACATTGAGAAGTTTAGTTCGATCTGAAGAAAGGAGGGAGCTTCTTGGCAAAGGAGCATCTGGGTTTTCTTCGTATGGTCCCAAGCGTCATTTCTAGTCTAGGAGGAGGTTATCCCAACAGATTATTTCCTGGAGTTTGGCATGACTTGGAGGAGAGAGGGGTGCACTGCAAGAAGAGGTTTCCTTTATTTGGTGGCTCGGATCTTCATAGATCATCTTGAGATTTCACCAGCTAGCTTGCATTAGCCCGATCTACATTCCGGGAAGGTTTTGGAGCATTTGGAGCACAGGAAGAGGAGGGCCGAAACTTAGGTGTTCACCAGCAACTAGGGCAGTGCGCAACTCAACCAGGTGGAGGGGTATTTGCAACATATTGGATCAGGATCTTATCTCATCAGTCTTCTCTTGCAGTTGTTGGCCTTTCGAGGCTTGGATCTTCTCTTCAGAGAGCCTTTGAAAGGCTATTATCATTGTATTGACTATTATTGTATTGGTTGGCAACCCATCTTTGATATTATTGGGGTTTTCTTCCAGTCCTGCAGATCTCTTGTTCAAGGATCTTTCTACTATCTAAATAAAGGTCAGATCTGACATTATTGGTCTTATATTGGTGTTCTCTATTGCATCTTGTCTTGTTTATGTTATATGCTTCAGATCTATTGTTCCATTGCTTAATCAACATCACATAAACCCTATGAGTAAACCTGTAAACACATAAGAAAACATAAGAGACAGTGAGCAATTAGTGTTCCAAGCAAAAAATTTGGCTTGGGAACATTATAGTGGTATTAGAGCGTTGATCCTCCCAGCCAGTGGGGATTAGCGCATGCAGAAGTTCAGTGGTATTTACATGGGCAAACACAGGAAGCAGACAGGTGAGACAGAGGCAAAGATGGAGGGTTGAAGTGAAGACAGTGAGCCACAAATTCTAGCAGGTTTTTCCAAGGAGTTACAACACTCCAAAAACCAGACAGAAAGTGCACTTGTAAACCATCTATAGGAGAACCAAGAAGCCATGTGCAGGGGACAGTTTGAAATGAGGGAGACTCTGGAAAAGGTGAATGTCAGTCAGGAAAGTCTTGCGCAACTCCTATTACAGATGACCCATGCAGGAAAGGGACCGGAGGTTTATGCAAACAAGGAAGCTAGTGGATCTCATGGGGGAACTAGACCTCAGCATGAACATAGCCTTCGTTATCACACTAAGGGACAGAGTTATGGAGATGGAGCTCCTCAAGGGCCAACACACAGTAGGACCACCCCTAGACCCTATCTACCCACATTCCTGGATAACCAGCCACAGCGCAACTATGAGGATGAAATTGAGGACAACTTTGAGCAGTATGCCAGGGAGTATCATGCCTTGAGTGCAGGGTTCCAAAGGCAAGTCACGCTAGATCAGTATTGTGGAATCAAGTTTCGGGGTAACCCTAAACAGTATCAAAGGCCCAACTATGAATTGGAACGTAGGGTAGGCAAGATGGAAATTCCTTATTTTGATGGATCTTCTAAGGTGACTGCGGAAGCATGGGTGCAGAAACTTGATACCTACCTACAGCTTAACCCCATGAGGGAGATGGATGCCATCAAGTTTGCCACCATGTACTTGGAGGGCAAGGCTCATGATTGGTGGTACCATGGGTTGACCACACTATGTCACAATCAGATCACATCCTATACAGAGTTTACACAGAGGCTCATTGGCAGGTTTGACTAGGGGGATCCGGAGCTACCTTTTAGGGAACTCACCCAGCTTAGACAGACAAGATCACTAGAGGTTTACATAGAAGAGTTTCAGAGGATAGCAGTTATGGTACAGGATGTGTCTCAATCGAGACTTATGATGCTCTTCACAAAAGGGTTGGTGGAGCCCTTGAGGGATTGGGTCAAGGCTTTTAAGCCTACCAACTTGCATGATGCAATATGGAAGACCAGGGACTTAGGATCAGCAGCAAAGGCGAGATTCACCACTAGACCTCCTCTATACCAAGTGGGTAGAGACCAAAGACCTCCTATGAACCAAGGAGGGAGAGACCTAAGGGGGTTTCACTGGGAAAGGGGTAGGATGGATAAGCCCACTAGGAGGGAATTGAGAAGGAAGCAATTGTGCTTCACCTGCAAAGAGCCTTGGGATCCAACACACAAATGCATGGGTAAGGGAAAAGCTCACTACATTGAGGTGATCTCGAATGATGAGGAGGAAGATTTCGGCCCTCTACAGAACATAGAGGCAGAGGCCACGGGACAAGCAGAAGAGGAGGATGCAAGTCACGGCCTTGCAGCAGATGAAAAGGTGACACTTGCGTCCATCAACGTGGTACCTAAATTCAACACTTTCAGGATGAGAGGGGTGCTACAAGGGCAAAAGGTCTCAGTCCTCATTGATGGGGGTGCCTCACACAACTTCATTGATTCAACCCTACTGCAAAGAAGACACATACCGACAGTTGAGTTTGAGGGATTTCGTGTGGAGCTAGCAGGGGGGCACACCATGCCTTGTGACAGATACATTCTGGGAATGAAGCTTACGTTGGGCAAGCATGATTTGGCACGGGATTTCTATGTTATGGACCTTCCAGACACCAACATCATCCTTGGAGTACAGTGGCTTAGTACATTGGGGCCAATCACCACAAATTACAAAACCATGGAAATGTCCTTTACAAAAGAAAATAGGAAAAAGGTGGTTCTCAGGGGTATCAAGGGCAACACACCGAGAGTGGTGACAGCAAAGCGCATGGAGGCCATCTTCAGGAGGGAAGACATTGTTTATGCAGCAGAGTGTAGAATATCAATCAGGGTAGATAAGAAGGGGGAAACTCACTACTCACCAGAGATCCAGAAAATTATTAACAAGCACAACAAGGTCTTTGAGCCCATACCACCAGGGGCACCACCAGATAGGGGGTTTGAGCACATCATATAGTTGGAGAAGGGTGCGAAACCTGTCATCACCACTCCCTACATGCACCCCAAGAAGTATAAAGACGAAATTGAAAAGGGCATTAAAGAATTATTAGGCATGGGCCACATTAGGCCAAGTTCTAGTCCCTTTGCATCTTCAATGGTATTGGTGAAAAAGAAGGATGGGACAATGCGCATGTGTATTGATTACAGAGCTCTAAATAAGAAGACAATCAAAAATAGATACGCCATCCCAAGGATTGATGAGCTATTGGATGAGCTCCATGGGGCTGTATACTTCACAAAGATTGACTTGCRCTCCRGCTATCATCAGATAAAGATGAGGGAGCAAGATATCTCCAAGACTGCTTTCTTGTGTCACTATGGACACTATGAGTTTTTGGTAATGCCTTTTGGGCTGACTAATGCGCCAGCCACCTTCCAATCTTGCATGAATCATTTGTTCAACAAGCAACTGAGGAAGTTCCTATTGGTCTTCTTTGATGATTTATTGATCTATAGCAAAACTTGGGAGGAGCACCTTTAGCATATGGAGCAGATTTTGGCTATCATGGAAGGGCAATCCTTATATGCTAAGGAATCCAAATGTGAATTTGGAATGACAGAGGTCCTTTATCTAGGACACATCATTGGAGTGAAGGGGGTACAGATACACCAAGAGAAAATACAGGCTATACTTGATTGGCCCACACCTAGGACACACACAGAGTTGAAGAGATTTTTGGGCATCTATTGCTATTACAGGAGATTTGTCAAAGGTTTCTCTCAACTCTGCGCACCTTTGACCGATTTGACCAAGAAAGGGGCATTCAAGTGGAGCCCAAAAGCACAGTCGACCTTTGAAAAAATGAAGAAAGTGATGAGTACATGCCCAGTATTTGCCCTACCATATTTCGCACAACCTTTCACAGTAGAGTGCGATGCCTCAGGGGAAGGCATTGAGGTAGTGCTTATGCAGAATAGGCATCCTATTGTTTATGAAAGCCAAAAATTGAGAGGTCTTGAGCTCCTCTACACCATCTATGACAAAGAAATGCTAGCCATCATGCATGCATTGGCTAAGTTCAGGCAGTATTTGGTTGGGGCAAAATTCATCGTGAGGACAGGTCACAACAGCCTCAAGTACTTCCTGAATCAGAAGGACTTGAATGAGAGGCAACAGAAATGGGTGAGCAAAATCCAGGCTTATGACTTTGACATCGAATTTGTCAAATGGAAGAATAATGTGGTAGTAGATGCCTTATCCAGAAGACCATCAGTCTATGCCATGATCGACATCTCAGTGGATTGGAAGGCCCACCTTTTGGTGGAATATTCAAAAAACAAATTTGCATGCGAAGTGATGGATGGACAGGTACAAGATGACAACTTTAGAATCATGGATGACATCATATACAACAAGGGCCGGATTTTCTTGGTCCCCGAATCAACCTTTAAGGCCAAGGTGCTACAAGCATGCCATGATTCACCAGTAGCAGGGCATCAAGGGTTCATCAAGACATA